>APFE031030069.1:138240-183608 GCA_000404065.3 Pinus taeda
AGCTTCAATTTCAAACAAGTTCATTGAGAGGTGTGGTACAACCTTTGCCATGGTGTCATGCCTTTCCACCACCATTGTTTCAAGTGTTTGTGGTATGTTGAGATGTGGAGCCTCAAGACATGATAGTAAACAAAATAGTTTTTTTCAATTGTCCATATGAGTATACCTCACCACTTCTAGTCAATGTTATCTGCCTTTAGGACAAAGTAAACATAGCACTCCACATGAGGTACATGATGTTATCTGCCTTTAGGAAAATGTAAATAGAGCATTGCACACCAGAGCTAGGTATATTTAAAATTTACAACACTTGCACACACAATTAACCTTCATGATTTCGACATTACCTCTTCAATGATCCTTAATAACCTGCAATCCATTTCTTAGAAGCATATATTTGGATGTGAGTGAATTCATCTTACATATACATTTAGTTAAGGCATAAATATTACTAGGAGTCATCAAGGCCAACTATATGGTTGAAGATATATTTGTTGGCCTTGATGACTCCTAGTAATATTGATTTTGTATTGGAGTTTCTAAAATACATAAGAATTATACATGGTGTATTGGTATTTGAAAAATACATAGGATGTCATAAGTAATCCTAATAATCAACTTCCCTAATGACTAGGAGGACTTAAAACTCCACTAGTGGTTTTTGCACGAAATGTGGGTATCATTTATTGATCAAAGTGGGATCTCAGGGAGACTTGTGTGGAAGTTGTATGTAAAGAGAAACCAAATTAAAAATTAAAAATTTGGCTCAAGTGCACTCTAACAAAACTAAACAAGTTTCTCTTTATGATTTCAGGGTAGCCCAAGATACCCCTATAGATTGGTAATTACTAATTGTACATTCTAGTCTCATTGGCATTTTTTGGTCATTTGTTGGACATCAATAAAATTACCTTTCTTTGCTTATTGCAAATTAAAAATGTTAAACAACTGTAGTTTGATATGAATGCTCTGAAGGAAGATATCCATGTGGTGGAACCTATTATGACTTCTCTTAAATAAGATAAATGACCACCAATGAATTCCTTCTCCAGAACATAGTTCTCCTACAACTGCAGTCCTTCCTTTGAGAGAGTATATGTTGTCCTATTAAGTTCTCTGACCACATGAGAGGTTCTGATCATCTAGAACTGCCTAGAGAGATATTTCATTTGAATATCTAAGGGAGATAAGGAAGTATCCTAAATCTAACCTTGTGCATTCATCCAGTTAACATCCAGTTTTGAGTGTCCAAAGACCTATAGATGACCAATATCCTTGTCAAAGGAAGATGTTAATAAGGAAAATAGAGCCTTCAACTTCGCCAAGTTATTTTTATCTTTGTCCATGTTTTCCTTAGTTTGGAAATAATGAGTGTCACAATAATAAAGCACAAACACATGACCACAAATCACATGAGAGTCTTGGCAAGCAATTCTACATGTAGTAAATTTTTTATTTGTGTTTCACATGTATTGTTTTTAAGTTATCAAACTGTAGTGTTATCAAAGGACAATAGATACATGTGTTGATGATAATAATCACAATTGTAAGATATTCAACAATAAAAGTTTAAAACCATTTTTATGTGGACTATGTTCATTTAGTCTCATTTGTGTTATTGTTTTCCATCAGATAGAGTCATCTTCATCTTGTTGCTACAATTTACCTCTTTCAGAATCTTGACAAAGATGCCTTATTTAAACTTTCATGCTCACATATATCTAAAGTTAATAGCCAATCAACTTGCAATTTGTAGGATGGTATAATGAATCAGTTCTCTCTCAACGAGGCCACATAGTTATGTTAATGACAAGATTATCATGCTTCAGTCAACAAGCAAGTTCAATATGCCACAGAGTTCGGATATGTTCATTCCAAAGAATAATAACCAAGTCTGCATAGTTATTGCAACTTTCACCAACAGGAATATACTATAATTTAACTACAACAATGACCTTGAAGGAGGCCAAGAGATTGTGTAAAATGACCATCGAGTGCCAAGTGTTGACTAATTGAACCTTCTCGTGCTCAGATTATCGATAATATTGTTTTAGGGATACCTCCAACATAACCATAATATGTCTCTTAGGATCAATATGATCCTTCTTTAACTCTTCTCTTATGTGATCCCTCAGCCTTTTTCCTGCAACAAGTTAGATGATTCGATCCTTTGAGCAAGGCATCATAGTGACTTGACCCTATCAAAAAAAAATTCTATCTTCAAAGTGAAATATCCTTCCAAAACCAGAGGCATTGATAGAGAGAATAGGTGCTTAGCAGTTGATACTATTCAATGATCATGGTGATCATGCTTAGAATTTGATGGAGGAATTTTAGATTCTGGGACCCTTCTGAAATATGTTTTGGTCTAGGATTTGGTTCTCTTGATCGATGTCCAGGACTGTAACTTCTTACGAAAGAATATCAGCTTCAAAAGTAATTATAGAATGAATGCAAGCCTATACTTGTTATCTGAAGCATTCGATATATCTTAGATAGATATATCCTGCACTTGATCAAACCTCTAGAGATGAGAATAATATTTCAAACAGAGATCTATATAGGATTGACCTTACCTCCAGGGATCATAGAAAATATCTTTCCATAAGCTTACAATGATGATATAGTCTTAAGCTTGATGAGTAGGACTGCTATAAAGTACAAGAACATACCTTGTTGTCTTCCAACTTTTTCCCGTGATAGTTTAATATCTTTAGGATTGGTGCCCATGTTTACTGATTAGGGCTTGAATAAGGCCTTGAGAAATAAACCATATTTGAACTCTGACTTGATTTACCATAGAGAGATGGAGGTATCAATGAAATTCTTTAGTGATTGCAATGTCTTTAAGCTTGGGCTTGTCCTCACCTAAGCTCTAATACCATGTTAATTTTCAGTTAACATGTTCTTTGTTTAGGTTAGATACTTCATTCAACCATATGCCCATTAATCCATTTACCAATCACATTAGACATTATATAATAGTAATTGACGAAAAAACATAAATGATAGATGTAAAAGACAAGCCAAGACAGAAAGACACGAGAATATGGCTCAAGCCAGGGAAAAACCCCAAGATGGGGAAAACCCTTGATCAAATGTTTTTATTATTATCATCAAATGTTTAATAGAGAAAGAGAGAGAGTAAAATGATATAAAATAACTTGCCAAATGAAGATTAGGCATCACTTCTTTTAGATCCATTCAATCTTGTAATCTGGGTAGTTTGTTCATAGAGGACAAACCATATTGTTGTACAAGATCGGTCTAGTTAGGGAAACAATAGTCCATTTCTTTCTAAGTTGATTGATCCAAAAATCCTCCTTTCTACTGCAACCTTCCTTATTTCACATGATGCTCCCTTTGGCTAGCTTAAGGAGTTGGTTTATGACCACATTAAGGTCATCGTTGATATTATCTTTGTGGTTCTGGATTAGGGCTTCTGAAGCATGCTACTCCAGCCCTTGAATTATGTAAACAGTGTGGTATTTTTCTTCTTACAAGTGTTATATTATTTGTAGTAGTCCTAGCCTGTTTTTAAGTTTCCATGTCATCCTCAACAAGCACCTGCATACTATCATATAAGGTCAACGACTTTCAGTTGTATTTCAGCTTCTTGGGCAAGTGATTCAAGGCCTACGGTCAAGTTGTGAGAATATGTTCTAGCTGCAGCCAAACTACAAGAATAAGTCCCATATGAAACAAGCCACAACCCATATATAATATTTTCCTTAACCATAGCAAAGCACTTCTTCCAAAATCGGACCTGTTATGACAAACCCCTAACCAAAATAGTCCCAACAATAACCAGAATTTATCCTCCTTAATCCTCATTGCCACAAAGATATATTTTTCTTTTGATTTATGTGTCCCAAATGAGAGAGAATGCTCCTCTATATATACAATTCAGTGGAGTTGAGGGGACGTGACTTTTGATCTTCTTAAGTCGACATATAGTTGAGGTTGACCTCAATGATTTACATGAGAGAAACATAAATTCAAAATTCCTCTTCTACTTATCCAAATTTGATGATCTTTTGATCGATTTTGATCCTCTAGAAAAGAGGAATTCAATGCCATAATTATTTTCCCAAAAGGAGCTATTCAAACTGGAATTTGGCCCTAGTTTCCATTTAAAAAAAATAACCATTAATAATTTTTTCTAGCATTTTGGGCTGAATTCACAATAGTATGCTAACAAGTGTCATTTCAATGTCTGGAAAGTAGGATATTTAAATGTGAGATATATACTCTACATAATTGGGTTACTCTTTTTCAAATCTAAGTTTTTTTAGGCTACATGTTAACTGTTTGAACTTTGACCTTTGAAGAAATTCTTGTATGGTCTTCGTAAATACTCGAATGAATGGACTTCGTAAGGCAGTGGTACCATAAATTGTGTTATTTCGAAGATTTGACTTCCATATTTTCACAAAATACAATGTCCTCAATAAACACTTATATGTATAGATATTTATGTTTAGTATTTTATGTGTTGGAGAGGTTCTTTCATGTTTTACTATAATCTTGATGTTGACAAGCTTTTGCTGGCTTTTTTCATCACTTGCTCATAGAATATGCAAAAGGAAATTATTGTCAAAATGTGGCAAAAATTACATTTCTCCTTATTTCTTTTTTCATTGTTCATGACAGGATAATCATGTTGTAGGAATGAGTTATACTACAGTTTGTTTCCATTTGTGGATTATTTTTTTCCTCCCATTTTTTAACAAGAATGTAGATTTCATTTTCATGTTGATGGTTTTTGCATGTATCTTATCTAGCCCCAAATGCTAGTAATGGGGTGGACCTTGAGAAGTAGTCGTGGACACAGACTCTATCAAACGTTAATGTTACAATACCACTTCCACTTGGTATCAATAAAAACTTTAAAGGTCTATGACATAAAGAAGAGTTATTTAGCGACAGTGTCGAAAGGGAAACCTCATGTCTTAGTTGTAAGTCATTTATTCACATTTCTTAGCTGTAAGTCATCTGTTTGATTTTGGGCTTTATCACACGAACTATTTCACTGGTCCAATATGCATGGTCTGTATTTCCCAGCTGATGTTAGTTACTTGACATGGTTGATATAACATTCAATTCTAGGTCACTTTTATTTTAAGTTAGAGATTTTATTGATTAAAAGGATGTTCTTATTTTGATTGGTTTACTTGGAGCTTGATTTATAAAATATTTTTAAATTCCATGTGGCTTCTATTTTTTCAGGGTCAGATGATTCCTAGAACATAGGTATACAACAAGTGCATCTTTGGCCTTTGTTGTGTATCTTTTATTCTTTATATCATTGCTCAATGGTTATTGATTGATGTAAAATAGAGGATGGGAAGGTCCTACCAATTCTCTTGACAAAACAAAATCAAATGGAGTGGTAGAATTGTGTTTTAAAAGGTGAGCCAGAAATCAACACTTGAAAGGTAGAACATGATAATAATAAGCTATCTGATCTGGATCTAGAAACACAACATACCGTGGAAAAAAAATGATGGTATTGACGAGTCTTCCCTGCAAATAAGCTCTAACTATTAGACCCCTACCCAAATTTCATTTATCTGCAATGACAATAGTGACCCTAGCTTTATTTGTATGAAAGTGACTTTGGCCATTGTCTTGTTCATTTCCTATGAATGGTTTTGATTTTCAAACCCCAACTAGTTTGTTGTTAAACTAATTAAATCTTTGATGACAAACATATAGTTTTCAAATCTCGTTTCTAAATCTCTTTTCTTGAGAATATTTGTCTTTTGCTTTACGTACTATAGATTGCTACCGTGTGACATATGCTATGATATAATTGCATGGATAAATAGACATAAGTGTTGTACAACATAATCTTTTTTAAATCTAAATAAACAAAATTTCCAAATAAAATTTTTATTAATTAAGAACATCTTTTAGACTTCTTATCTAACTTATGATTATATTTCGGTAGGGGTTTTCGTGTGCGATGATATTGTGTTGTCTCTTTGGTTTCTGTCAGGTAAAAATGGTTAATAATGAATGTGTTCTTGAGTAACAAACACACATCTTATTCTACTATCGACATGGATATCCATGGTTTTTAGGCATGAAAACAAAAACGCAGATGTCAATGGGATCTCCAAAGTCCGTGTTGGATGAATTTAATACTAGTGATGATTTAGATTCCTTGTCAGATAAAGAATGTCACAAGTCAAATTCAGATAAACAAAAGCAGCTCAAGAATGAAGGTGAAGCTATTGCTTTCTGTCCAAGTCAATTTCTTTTATTTGTTGGTTTCTGTCATGTTTTGAGTGTGGACTTATGAAATTCCAAATTGCATGTTGGTTTATATACATACAGATACAGATACATATACAGATACACACACACACACTATATAATATATATAATATTATATATATATATATATATATATATATATATCGTTCATGGTTTCTGGAGATCCGTGTTACATTTGCACATAAGTTTAGATATCACTCAGATATCTAAATACAAAACAATAACAACATTGATATTTTTCTTTCACTCAAACTATAACATGTTGCATCTCTCTTCATCAATGTTCTTCTTCCATATGCTATCCACTTATGACATTTCCTTTGCAATATTTAGCGCATTTGTTAGTTATAGGTCATTTATAGATTATAAATGTCTTTAGAGTTTCACTTCTAATTGAGTATTAAACTAAACATATTGATTCTCTTATGAATAATTATTTTTCCCTCCCCCCAATTTTCATAACTTCCATAACCATTAGGTAGGGACCTACAACTTTGATGTTGCTTTGCTTGTTTAGTAAAATATTGCTGAGACTTTAATTTATTGAAAGTTGTAGTATTTACAATTTATGAAGTTTCAAGGTCTAATTTTATAAGTCTAATTCTTTAAAGGGTGCTAGCTCAATGGAAGAGCACCTGCTTTATAAGAAGGAGGTTGGTGGTTCAATTCCATTCTGCCCTAACATCTAGAATGACGACAATCAATTTTTGGTGATGGAGGCTCTTTTGACCATCACCAATGAGCTTTGGTGACATTTTTTGACCCTCACCAAAATATGAAATGGTGATGGTCAATGAACGCCACCATATATATGCATCAATAATGACGACCCTCAAAGGCTTGTAACCATAAATCATTGTTGTTGATATGACATGGTTATGGTCGTTGTCTGCCATTATAGTCATTATTCGTGATAGAACTTGAATGTCACCACAACACCTATACTTCTAGAAATGTGGCTTTTGGTGACGATCAACGAACGTCACCATATATATGTAGCAACAATGACGACCATGAAAGATTCATCATAATAAATCATTGTTGTTCACAAGAAATGGTGACAGTCACCATCCGTCATTATAATTGATATTCGTGACGGACCTTGGATGTCACCATAACACCTATACTTTTGGTGGCGTCACCTTTGGTGACGTTCAATTTTTGGTGATGGAGGCTATGGTTCGTCACCATTTCTCATATGAAATGGTGATGATCACTATCTGTCATTATAAATCATTATTGGTGATGGAACTTAAATGTCACTACAACACCTATACTTTTGGCGATGCCACCTTTGGTGACGTTCAATTTTTTATGACGGAGGCTATGGTCCATCACCATTGCTCAAATGAAATGGTGACAATCTCTATCCATCATCATAAATCATTATTGGTGATGAACTTTGAATGTCACTACAACACCTATACTTTTGGCGCTGCCAACTTTGGTGACGTTTAGTTTTTGGTGATGAAGGCTCTTTTAACCGTAACCAATGAGGTTATGGTGACATTTTTTGCCCCTCACCAATGTCCTTTCTTCTTGTAGTGGGCACACCTTATACCTTGGTACATCTTGGCATGCTTACCTAGCATTGTAGCATGCCTTGGAACTGCCTAAGATACCTTGTCACTCCCTCCTTTAGCACACTTGGAACTCGCTAACACTCCCTATCACACATTCTTATTCATTCATTTCCAGGAAATTGAAGCCAAATCCCACTAGCTAGGCTCTGAATATGATTTTCAGGCTCACGTAAACCAAAATTGTTGATGGACACAACCCTTAACACATCTGCTAGAGGGTCACACACATATAGGCGAATTGTTGATGGATCTTGCTAGCTAGGCTGTGGATATGCTTCTCAAGCTCACATAAACAAGAATTGTTTACTGACACAACTCTCAGTGCAACTAGCATTGTGGATAGACAAAAACAAAATGTTTATGGATGTTAGCTTGCATTGTAAATTCCTCTCTACGCACTGTTATCACTCCTCTGAATCGCCAAGGATGAGGAAGAGTCCAGCTGAGGTAAACACAGACCAATATTTTGACTTGGTAGCTAGCCCTACCAAGCTGGAGAGGGTTCTTTCCAAAGGATGACAGCCAAGAGGGTTGGATGGATTAGGGTTTTAGGCTAGATATAGTCTCTCAAGGTTTGATTTGATTTGATTGGGGTAATCACTAGATGAGTGAATTAGGTCAGAGAGTGAACTAGGTCAGGGAAAAATAAAATCAAAATTGCATACATTTGATGGGGCATGGTAGGCAAGTACTTTAATACTTTGTAGTGTCTCAATGGAATGGTTTAGACTGATGATGTGCTAAAAAGAGAATGGAAATCATGAATTTTTTTAAACTGAAGAAATGAAACAAATTATGATGATTTTCCCAAAACAAAGCATAGAAGATGAATTCTGCTTATCATACTTGAAAATCAAACATATTTAGAAGTGAAATGGATCATAGAAAATAAAAAACATTCACAAATATGTAACTGAAGAAGAAACAATATCAAGATACCATGCCATAGGAATCCCACCAAGAACTCATCCAATATATTCCATCCCAAAGTTTGAATCACTAGTACAACATCCAATGGAATCAAACCTCTAAAAAGAGTGAAGAAAGGGAAGATATAGACATCAAAACAAACTCCTCCCAACCTCAGGGGTCAAATCCATGAGAGGATGAGCATTTCCACCAAAACTTGAATTGATAGCTAGAGTGTAGGGTGGTCAAAGTGACTCATCCCTAATTACATTAAAACTGATTTATCTGACTTGATGAAGACTATTAACCTAATTTATTTACCCCTAGGTAATAGTAAAATACCATAATTACATTTACCATATCAATTAAATTAGTAAACAGTTGATTCCCATAGGTTAAAATCAAATCTGGAGAAGAACAATGAAAAATTAGGCAAACTGTCAAGTGCACCCTCATAGTCTCAAGTGCGCAGCGCCATCTTCAGACCAACCTTTGACTTCCTTCCCAATGTCCAAATTGAGCCCAAAATAGCTCATTGGAAATATTACCCTGTCTAGTATCCAAATATTCCTTTAGTTGTCAAAATGGGCTTGACTGGACTCTCCAAAACTTCATTCTTCCAATACTAGTCAAGTGCACAATGCCTAGGCCAAAAATGAAGCAAAAACATGATTTTTTTTGCTTGTTTTTTTCCCTTTTAACCTGCTAGTTTTGCAAACTAAGGCTAGAAACATGGTTTTATTAGATGTACTGGTCCTTCTGAATCCATTGGTGGTTTCCATTTCTCCAAAAAGTGTCCCCAAAAAGTGCGCAGTGCCTAGGGCACTGCGCATTTGACCATGCAGTTGATATTTAAATTGCCTAAAAAACACAAAAAATATATATTTGCTAAAATGTACCAAGAAGCTTAAAAATTGGTCAAGGAGCTAATGTTTGGTGTAGCTAGGCATGGAGTGAATCCTCTACAAGTATTTCAAGCTTCTCCTTCTCTTTTTGGTGAGCTAAGGATTTAATTTTTGTCTTTACAGCCTTGAGTTTTTTCCTTGCATTCCTTTCTCTGTTGGCATATTGTTTTGCCATCTTCTTTTGAATTTCATTTTGATGATTATCTTTGTCTAAAGCTTCTCTAAATTTTGATTGATCTTATCAAGCCAATTCTCTCGATTCTCATTGATCAAGATGGAAAATTTCTCATTCCATGTGAGCTCATTAGCAAGCTCGGACTCCTTTTGTTTCTCCATTTCTAGAGCTATTTTCAATCCTCGAGTTCTAGGTCTTTTTCTAGGTTCTTCCTCTTCTTCAGCTTCACCATACCTATCATAGGCCTCATCAAGTAATTCCTTGGCTTTCATTGCTTCCCTCTTTTCCTTGATGAGCTTAATCTCTATGACATCATGTTTGGCTTGAAGCTACTTATTTTCCTGCTCATAATATTAGATGATGTATTTTGACCTCTCTAAGTTGATTTGGAGCTCCCTAATAAGTGCACATTTTTCTTTGATGACAATTCTTGTTCTCTTACTGTCGCCATGCTCACCTAGGTCAACCAAGTCAAAATCCTACTCTGTCTCATGGAGGTCCTCCTCCTCATGCTGAATCTTTTCCTCTGTCATATTTTCCTTGCCATTCTATACATACTTTTTTGATGAAGAAGGCAAGGCCCCTCCCACTATTTGTGGGGAAAACACCTACCTATGGCCTCTTTGATAAGTGTGTGTGAAAGTGCCCAAATCAGCCCCTTTAGGCTTGATGACCTCAACCTGTTCAGTCTACTCCTCTCTGATTTCATCTTTGTTAGGTGAATGAATATGCTCATGAAATGGTGATGATGGAGGTGATGGTGAGGGTGACAGATCATATGAGGATGAATGATCTATGGGTTGAGATGGAGGAATGAAGGTGGAAGGATGAGATGATGAAGGGATAATTTGAACATTCTGAGTAGATGAATAAGTGAATATGGGATTGGCTATGAAGGTACTCCATGCAATGTTGAGCTCTTTGAGATGATAAAATATTATGATTTTAATGAGGGAATGATGAAAGAGAATCTTCATTTGATGTTCATACTCTCTTTTTTCGACAATATAGGCCATCTTATCAATGCTCCGGAAAAGATAGTAGGGTATGTTGAGCATTTTTACCCTAGTGAAATGCATTAAAATCCAAATGTGATTGAGAATTTTTGGGTTTTCTCTTTTCCAAGCTTTAATTGAGATATTCTTCTCCTGATTTGGATTTGGAGGTTTTCGCTACAATTCGGAGTAGAAAACATGTTGTCTGCGTATGGATAAAATTACAACCTTCAAGAACTCCAAGGTGTATGAATATGTTTGAAAGGTATTTTTCTAATCTCATTTCTAAGATTTTATTGTTAAAATTTCAAAGAATTTAAATTTGTATATTAAATTATAGAGAAGAAGTCAAGGTTAGGGTTGAAAAGAGTTTATAAATTCAATCATATTTTTTTCGTGATTAGCAAGACTAGGCACTCCTATGGAATTATGATATTCAAGCATTTTGGGAAATTCAATGGTGATGTGGATTGATTAAGAGGCTATGGCTTCTTCATAAGTTCTCCTATGATTGTGTTGCTTCTTATGATATATGTATCAACTTCTTATGGTATTTACTTTGTTCCTTGCTCTAATACCATGTAAAAAATCCTTGCACTACTGTAGTGAACAATTCTGAAACTAAATTGTAGCACCAAGACACACAATTTCTCTACTAATTTCAACAAAATAGAACATAATTAAATAATAGTCACACAATCGCAAAACACAATTTTTCTAGGGAACTCAACTGGGAAAACCTTCTCCTTGATTGAAAATTTTATTGATAGAAAATGAGAAAAGGATTTCGTACAATACAACTTTGTGTCACTCGAAACCAATCTAGCTTTCTTTGCTTGTCCTAATATTGAAACAACTGCAAGACCCTTCATCTAATTCCTTCAATCCATGCACATAGGTTGATCCTAGTTAACTAGGAAATACTGTTGAATTTCCTTGATCTTGGATCCAGGATAGAATATTAGAATCTTAGAATCTCAAAAAAGCTACTTTGCACTGCAGAAAATAAATAACAGTAAATCACACATGCACAAGTATACATAACATTTTACAGAAATATTGTACAAATATGTACAACCTAATCTTTATTATATTAAGCCAATCTAAATAAGACAACATTCTATGGAATACAAGATAAAATGACAATCATGTTGCATACTCTTTGTTGTATCTTGTCCTACTGGTCCTTCACTCCCATTCTTCTCTCTAGATGCCCCTTAGTCCATCAAAGGAAAACACATAGAGTCTCCAAGAGGGCTGCCACCTATCACTGTTGCAAGTCGCTTCTGCTTCAATGAACACGGGATGATCCAATCTACTCTTCTAGGTTGGCCAATCCCTGAGCTCCAATCTACCTTCTAGTATCCTCTTTCATCCATCAAATATATACACATAGGATCCCACTAAGCCCTTAAGCATTAAGCCATTAACCTCTAACCCATATAGACCTCAACTCAATGGCACTCAACACCCTAACCCCTAAGCCCTATCCCTTTTCACGTTACCCTTGATTCCTAAACCGTTAAACCCGTTAAATCCTAGAACCCCTAAGCCTTTCTCCCAATGAATAGGTGCTCCAACACTAATATTCTTGGTCATATTAGGTTTTTGTCTACTAACCCTTCCAAATACAACCTCCAAGAACTAGTAGGGTCCAAGGAAAAGAGCCACAAAGTCTCTAAATTTGACCCGCATTTTATGGACATTCACATTTCTCCCAAATATCTTCTACATATTTTATTGCAAAGGGAAACAATATGTTCTTCTAATGTCCACAAGTGCATCTAAGTTCACAGGAATAAATTAAGGTTTATCTCCAAGTTGCTCCAAGTATATTTTAAACTAACACGAGCAATCCTCAACTACATGAATGGCACAAACTTCAAGCTATCCATATCTAGCTTCATACCCTTTTAACCCCATTTTTTGCTTCTTCAATACAAAGCTAACCAAGGTCATCTTAAAATTGGATCTCCCTTTTGCATTTTGTGAGAATACCACCTCATTCTTTACTTGGATTTCTTCTAAACATAATTACACAAATACTCTCAACATATGTGGGGCTATAAGGCAAATTAAGAAGAGAAAACAAAGGTCAAACTCAAACTTATTGTCAAACATAAGTGAAACATATATAAAAAATTAAATAGTATACACATGTAATTCTTACATTTTTTGATGGTTTTGGATTAACTCCACCAGTTCATTTACCCACAATCATGTTAGTTTTTCATTCCATTAATTCTTCAACAACCACTTTCAATTTTCCAAGTTCCTTGACTTTTTCTCCCAATATCTCTTTTGCTTCATGCAATTGAAGTTGATAAATAAAAGAACAAATAAATTGTCTTAGATAAGGACATGGAAATGTCAGATAAATAAATAAAAGAAGTGAACTCTATGGATCCAAATACATATCAAAGCTCTATCAAAAGAAAGGTGAGCACCAAAATCCAACGAAGAAGAGCCATGAATAGATAACCCAAAAAGAAAGAAACAATTCCAAGAGCTATGGAGGATGATGCAAAATAAATGGATGTAGAGTAAGTAACCATGACACACATGGTAGAAGAGCTAAAAGGAAACATTTGCAAACAATAAAAAAAAAAATTGGTGTAGATTGGGATAACACATTACAATAAATAAACTTTGTGGATCCAAATATAGATCAAAGATCTATCAAAAGAAAGGCACCAGAAACTAGCCAAGAAGAGCCACAAGAAGACAACCCAGAAGAAAAAAAAAATTCCAATGGATACCTAGGATGAATTAAAAGAAATGGATGTGGAAGAAGTAACCTTGGCAAGGATGGTAGAAGAGCTAAAAGGAAAATATCTGTAAACAATCCTGAACAAATAGTGTAGACGTTACATCAACCCTACTTGAAACTCTATAATCATAAAGGAATGACTCTCAAAGATAAGGTTAGTCAAGATATGGCATACAAACTCATAACTTCAAAGAACCGTCAAAGCACCACAAGGAAGCAAAATGGGAAAAAAAGCAACAAAAACCTCATACAAGAAGTGAGTGAGATGCTAACCAATTCAAGTAAGGTGGCTCTCCTGACAAATGTATTCCACTCCATTCCCCATCATTCTTAGTGAAATTAATCACATGGAACATTAGGGGCCTCAACTAAAAAGGAAAGTTGAGGCTCCCAAAAGGTTAAAAGTATAAGGAAATCCCTATAGTACTCATACTACAAAAAGAAGAATTCTCCAACGATCATGTAAGTGAAATCCAAGAGAAATGTTAGAAAGGCAGTGCTTCAGTGGAATTGGATGCAAAAGGAAAAGTAGTAAGGCTGGATCTTATATGCAATCTCGTGGAAAGTACCATCACCAATCTAACTATAGCACTATGCATTCTTTCAAGTCATTTTCAATTCAAAATTTTTAAGTCAATAGGTAGAATTACAAGTGCATGTGGTCTAGCTCTATAGAATGATCTCCACTCCATATCTTTAAAATACCTATGGATAATAGTGGGTAACTTCCACATCATTAAATTGATGGAAGAAAAAAGGTGGCTTGCAATAACTGGACTCTAATGCCTAGCTTTTCCTTGACCTCATGCAAGACCTGCATGCCACATATGCAGATACCATCCCTGGGATATTTACTTGGAATAACCGAAAACGTGGCTACCCTCAAATCATTTCCATATTTAAAATATTTTTGGTCTCAAAATCTCCTTGGGACAATGAGACCTTTGCGGAGGTTTTAATCCTTCCCTGTTGCATATCATATCATTGACTTGTAAGCTTGGAAAAAGATATCAAATCAAACCCTAAAAATATACCCTTTTTCTTTGAAATATTTTTGCTTAGGGATCCTTCCTTCTTGGAAAATTCCAAATAATTGTGGTAGGAAGCCACTCCTCGACTAGGCTCAATTATGCACCAATTCCAGTAGAAAATCAAGTACTTAAAAGCTCAAATAAAAAATGGAATAGAGAATATTTTTGGAACATCCACCAAATCAAATAGGAATTAGAGGATCACATGGAATAAGTCCAACAATGCATTATTCTTGAAGGTCTATCTGACAAATTATTTGAGGAAGAAATTCAGCTTCTCACTCAATTACAAGAAGGCTACATTTAGGAAGAATATCTTTGGTGCCAAAAATCTCACATAAGATGGCTTAAGGAGGGGGGAAACTCTAGATTTTTCCACAAATCCATGATCAAAAACCACCATCACAACAAAATCTTCTCACTTTAAAGAACTACAGGATATAAAAAAACAGGAAGAGTTGGAAGGATAATTAGTTGGTTGAATTATATTTAATAAATCAATTAAATTTAAAGTCATGTTTATAATTTAAATACTATTTGGTTAATTGGCAAAGGTTACAAGTCATATTTACTATGACAAAATGAAGGACCAATAAGTATGGCCACCATTTACAACATAAAAAATGTGAAAATGGATCGAGGGTTGGGAAAGTGTATGTAAAGAACACTTGCAATTTTTTAATAATCAATTCAGTTGTCTCAAAAAGACCTATAGTTACATCAATATCAACTAATATCCTTACAGTTGACCTTTATCTTTTAGAAACAAAGATGTCATCCATGAGAATACTTTTCCTAGGTTGTTTTCAATTGTGCATAAATCTTGAATAGTCTAGGGTTCCAAGGGGAGTCCAAGAAGTTTTATCCATACTAGGGTGTGTAACATGGTCTCAACCCTAGCATAAAAAAGGAGCGGTGGCGTTTTATAGAAAAATAAGACCTATCCACAAACGAAACTTCATTTGATATAGAAACTACATCTTCTTCATTCCAAAAGACAAAAAGAATGCATCTCCCCTGCTACTATGTGAGTTGCTAGTATATAGCATAAACTTGAACTCCGACTCTACTTTATCTATCTCGAAAAGTAGTCCATCCCTACCCTCTTGCCATAAAATTCCATGTCAAAGTGCATCTTGAAAGGTCAAGAGTTTGGTTGACTGCAATATATTCCCCCACAACTAAGAACACATTTTTCCTCAACTTCTAATGATTTTACATCATTACTATTTCCAATGAACAAAAAACCTTCCTTAGAGGCCAAGAAAACCACATGTTCCTTATACACTCCTTCAACATCACCTTCTATCAATAGGTATAGAGGGTTCAAGCACACAGGAAGATGCTCCTTTTTCTAAACATCAAATATCAAATTGAAAGAATTGGTTAGAGAAAATACACCCATAGCCATGCCCCACTTAGGAGGGCCCTTATAATTGTCGAAAACATGACAATATTAGCACTTGTACCACCAATCTTATCACTACTCATAACATTTGACGAACTCAAAAAACCCTTATCTTCACATTGTTTAAAGTATGTGAAAATATTCTTAATCATCTTAAAGATCATGTTATTACATTATCCACAGACCTTTTTCCATAAATCTTCTATTATTTTTTTACAGATTAATTAAAAAACTTATGTAATCTTTAAACAACATGTCATTATCATTCACTCACTTTGAAATTTCCTTTCCCACTTCAACTTATGTTAGCGTTTATAAAATGAGAGGGGAAAATGAAAAAAATAATATTTTTTTAAATATGAGGGAAATTGAAGAAACTAATAATTTTAATAAAATAAAAGGCCAAAAATGAAAAGGAAGTTATAAAAAGGGCAAATGAGCGTTCTCCTCCTCGTTTTGGTCATTTGTATTTTCAAAGTAATTTCCATTCCCACTTCATCTTATGTTAGAGTTCATAAAGTGAGATGTAAAAATGAAGAAAATAATATTTTTTTAAATAGGAGGGAAATTAAAAAATTAATAATAATTTTTAATAAAATAAAAAAGTCATTATGTTATCTTTTATAAAGTGAGAGGTAAAAATGAAGAAAAAAATATTTTTTATTTTTTTTAAATAGGAGGGAAATTGAAAAAAGAATAATTTTAATAAAATAAAATGTCATAAATGAAAAAGAAATTTTAATTAGGGAAAATAAGCATTCTCCTCATTTTGGTCATTTGTATTTTTTAAGAAGAGAACTCTCGGAGAGTTTGGAATCCTATGAGGCTACGGTGTCTAGAAAACCCATTGGGAAAATTAGTTTTGGTGGTGAGAAACTGAAACTAGCCCTAGGTAGATTGGAGGTAGATTTCGCCATTGATTTCATTGCCATGGAAGCGAAATTTGAAAATGATGCCGCGCTAGCTAGATTGGAGCGAGATTTTTCCATTGGTTGCATTGCCTTGGAAGCAAAATTTGACATTGGTGCATACTGGGGAGGATTTGGAACTCACGAAGGTACTAATTTCATGAATTCTTCCCCAAATATTTGTGCCATGAGATAAATTTATAATTGCATGTTTGATGAGTGAAGTTCTAGAGATTTTGGGGTGCACTTCTCTTTCTATTGGTGTCTAAAGTTCTGTATGGTAGAATAAAGGTTGAGATGCTTAATTGAGGGCATTTAGTTCCCAACAATTTCTATATGCGATCCTGAGAAAAATAATTAAGTGTTGGCTGGTTCTCAATGGCTTAGAGGGTGTAATTCTATGAGAAATATTCAAAATTCATTGCAAAGATTTTACAAGGATAAAATCCCATCAAGAATGGCACCCATGTTCATTAAATGAGGCACATTCTCTTGCGTGCGCATATACTTTCAATATAAAACTCTCCTTTAATGGGGTTCTATAGCCAAGAAATAGAACTTTTAAAACAATAGCAGCACAGTAAAAGTAGTATTGAAGCTACGGAGGAACTTTGACAAACAATGAAACGTTTTGTTGACTCACACACATTTATTGAGTGTCTCCTTGTTCAGGATCAACTTTACCATGATTGTTAATATCCAACAGAATTGAAGAGTCGGCATTCTTATACAAATGAATGTACAACAGGTTTCCAGGTTTCCACGTCAGGTGAATATACGGCAGGTTTTGTCCCTTGCTTTTTATGGCATTGAAAAATTCCCACGCTTTAGAAGTGTGGCCCTAGCTTACTTCTCCAACAATCATTTGAATTGAAGAGTCAGCATCCTTATTCAAATTAATATACAACAGGTTTCCATGTCCCTTGCTTTTTGTGGCATTCTTATACAAATGAATATACAACAGGTTTCCAGGTTTCCACGTCAGGTGAATATATGGCAGGTTTAGTCCCTTTCTTTTTGTGGCATTGAAAAATTCCCACGCTTTAGAAGTGTGGCCCTAGCTTACTTCTCCAACAATCATTTGAATTGAAGAGTCAACATCCTTATACAAATGAATATACAACAGGTTTCCACGTCCCTTGCTTTTTGTGGCATTCTTATACAAATGAATATACAACAGGTTTCCAGGTTTCCACGTCAGGTGAATATACGGCAGGTTTAGTCCCTTGCTTTTCGTGGCATTGAAAAATTCCCACACTTTAGAATTGTGGCCCTAGCTTACTTCTCCAACAATCATTTGAATTGAAGAGTCAGCATCCTTATTCAAATTAATATACAACAGGTTTCCATGTCCCTTGCTTTTTGCGGAATTCTTATACAAATGAATATACAGCAGGTTTCCAGGTTTCCACATCAGGTGAATATACAAATGAATATACAATAGGTTTAGTCCCTTGCTTTTTGTGGCATTGAAAAATTCCCACGCTTTAGAAGTGTGGCCCTAACTTACTTCTCCAACAATCATTGCTACGGTAATTAGAGCATCACGTTCACAATGACATGCTTGCATTTACCAAAGGTACCTATTAAGTTATTAGCCTCTTTGTATTTTATTTCCCTAAAAATATGTTAAACCAAGGCAGTGTAGTTTGAAACAATAGGAATTCAAACTAGTTTTTTCATGATATGCATTGTATCAAATCCTCTCTTCACCTACCCTATTTTCAAGTAATCATTGATAAGGATGCCATAAACATTTTCATCAGGCATGCAATTTTTCATTTTCATGACATTTATTGCATAGCATAATCCATTTTTCCATTTTTTGCACAATCTTTAACTAGCATATGGAAATTCTTGGGCCTAGGCAAAAGGCTTCTCTCCTTGATCTCATGGATCAAGTCAAGAGTTTCCTCAATCCTTCTTGTTATATATTAAAATTTCAAAAAAAAAGCATAAATTTCTTGCTGGAAAAGATGGGAAAACTTCAACATCTCATCTCCAAGAGCTCCAAAAAGTTTTCCTTATTTAGACCAACATCTCACGACTAACCTATGTGCGAGAAAATTCACGATCATATTTTCTTAAAACATCACTGGAGATTTTGCGAGGCTAACTAATGGTTAGCAACAAGTTTTCACCTTCCTGGCTCTATTTTATTAACAAAAAATAGCAACAACAGAACATGTTGCTTCACTCAAAATATATTTTGATGGTGCATTGCAGAGCCTTAGGACTAGTCCAATGTATTCAATTACTATATTTCTTTCACATAAATAATTCTTGCAGTTAAATAATGCAACAAGAAATAAAAAAAAAATTAGCTCAAGTATTGTCATTAGTAGAACAAAGGATTTTAGTCACTATTTCATTTCCATCATTTCTAGTACTACCTTCAGTAGAGATCTTAAGGCCTCCAAAACATGAACTTTTGTTTTTGGTAAGTCGCAAGTTAGAAAAGTAATGAGTTGGCTAATATTGCTTATAGGTGAGATGGTTTAGTCACTATTTCATTTCCATCATTTCCAGTACTACCTTTAGTAGAGATCTTAAGGCCTCCAAAACATGAACTTTTTTTTTTGGTAAGTCACAAGTTACAAAAGTAATGAGTTGGCTAATATTGTTTATGGGTGAGATGGTTTAGTATCTTTGCATTAATTTATTTCCGCTTGGACTGCCACTTTTTCAAGAACCCAATAAAAGCAGGTACATCATCTGCACTTTCAAAACATGAATGGATATCTTCACTATGATTACAGAGGTTCACAATAACATTTTTAGAGTTCTTTTTCACTTTTGAAGATCTGATCCCCGGAATCTAGACTAGAGGAGGTACGCCACCTACAACAATAATTTCCCATTTGCTTTAGTCATTTTCATTTGACAACATACAAAGCAAGGCCACTGCACAGTCCTGCTACTATTTGAAGAAAGGGAAAGAAGAAAAATCAAGCATTCTACTCCTTCCCTACCTTGAATGGCATGCCACATATTATTTTCACTATTGTAGAGAATTTTAAGAGACCTTATGAGTTCCTCTTGAACATCATCTGCAACCCTTATAAGTAAACCCACTAGCAAACACTTTTCTTCTGTATTTTGGAGCTTGCTACTGAAGTAGCTATTTCCATACAAGCTAGCAAGGGCTTTTATTGTATGCTCTCTAACTAGAAAATGTGATCAAGCCTTGAATTTCGTAATCAATACTTGTTCAATAAATATATTTTCTAGTGAATTATGTAAAACATGCTGTGAATTTTTCCTAGAAGCATTTATTAGCATACCAAGTGTAGTTGAGAGAACATACTTTAGATAGTGGGATACAACCTTCAGCTCTGACAAGAGTATACAAAATCACTCTTGGGCAATTAACTACTAGCATCTTTACATCATTTTTTCGCTCACTGACTTCATCTTTGCTTCAGGGAAGTTTTCCTTGTGGATTTTTTGTGCAACTCCTTGCCTTAGGTTACAATTTATTCTATTAGATAAAAATGAAAAAATACACAGAATAACATTGAAAGATGTTTGCAGTTTGCATTAACAACCTCCTAGATTTGTGAAAGTGCTTCCTTTAAACTCAAGAAACATTAAAACTGGCCCAAAGAGCATGCTACAATTTAATTTTCCTGGGAACTTTCATTTCTACATTGCATGAAATGCAATTTCACAATCTTGAGAACATTAAACATTATATCAACCTCTATGTAAACTTGAACCACATTGATTTCAACAAACAAAAATGATAAATGGAGCATGGGATATCTGGCACCAAAAGTACCTTGCTTTTTGGACAATTTTAACTTTAAAACTAGTAGAAATTATCCTAAATCTCTGAGTTCCACTTCTCTAAGGGTGTTTTCTCCATGAGACTAGGCCCCAAAAATGGGGCGATCTAAGTTCCCCATATCAAACACTAAGATGTGGATGGCATGGAATTATTTTGATATTCTTTGCAAGCCCAAATTTATGTATGTCATTTTTGAAGAATCCTTTGAGTGAAACGTTAATTATAATTATCTTCTGTAATCATTGAACCATTTAGTTTGTTTTTCAACAATATTAAAGTACTTTCTTTTTGTGTTGGAAAAACCATTAAAAAAATTCTAGAGAGACATCCCAAGCTATTGGACAACAAATATTTTACTCAAAGAGATCATAGAGTCTTAATTTTACAACTTACATATCAAAATAGCACACAAAAAATGAAAGTTTGTGCAATAGTTCTCACATTCTGTTAGACACGTTTGATAACCTAGCCTCTCTCTATCATCCCATTCCAGAAAACCTTAGGTTTTCCATCTATATCTAAAGAATACATCAAAAACAATTTTTTTTAAAGATTGACTAGAATCCTTTCTTAGGCCATTTCTTCACAAGTTCTGAAGCTTTATTTCTCTCACTTTCTCCCAAGTATGTATAAATAAGAATAGTATAAATAAGGGCATCACCAACAAGACCCCTCCAAACATTTTATTGATTGTTTTTTTTGTCCTTGCTTAGGTTTCCTAACCTCTAAATGTTTTACTATATAAAAAACATCTTCAGATAAACCTCTTTCGAAAAAATCATCAAGAAGCTTCAGAGCTTCCTCTTCATTGTGTTGGAAACAATAGCCATCAATTAGCCATGAGAAAACACTAAAATTAGGCATAAACCTACAATCATCGTTTTAAATAGGACCTTTGTTGCTTCATTTATTTCCCAAATTTTCAAAAGCCATGAATAAAAGCCTTGTATGTATACATAAAAAAAATATCCTGCTTTGTAACATCTTGTTGTGAAGTTTCCAGGCATTAGCCATGTTACCTATCTTGCAATATGAATTGATCAACATATCACATGTGAAGTGCTCAGGTTTAGGACCCTTCTTTTCCATTTCATGCAAAAAGGTTATTGGCTTCTTCTAATTTCCCTTCATCATAGAGCTTATGGAGGAGGACACAATATGTCACCATCCCTGGCACTAGCCCTTTCATCATGCAATCTGAAATCCCCAATCATATAATCTTCTCTACAATTGCCATCAATCAGGGTAGTATATGTTACATTATTTGGAATCATATCACCCATTTCGTTCAAAATATTCAATGCATACCTCAATCTACCTTCTTTACAAAATCCATGTATCGAAGTGTTGTATGTTACAATATCAGGGGAAGAACCTGTGCTTGCAATCTTGGAAAGGAAATTGAATACATTTTCAGTGTCCCCTTCCTTGTAGTATCCTTGAATGAGCAACATTATAAGTAAGAATATTTGGGAACATGCATTTAGGCATCATTTCCTCTATAAGGGCATTTGCTTTCAGCATCTTGCCTCCTTTGGAGAGATCACTGATGAGTGCAATATAAATGACAACCGTGAGTTTGATATAACGGTCCACCATTCCATCAAACAATTTGAAAGCATCATCCATTTTGGCTTTCTTGGAATATCCATTTATCATAATAGAATACAAGATGGTATTGGAAGGTATGTTTATGGTCCTCATCCATTTGAAAATAGCCTCTGCCTCATGTTACCCCATCAATGCACATTGACACACATCAAATGGCTTATCATGAATATATTCCAGCACATTGCCAGTCATTGCTAAATGATGAATTGTTCCATTTTAACTTTCCCAAGCTCATTGTTCTGACAACTGACCTTCATTTTTTCATATCTGTGGTGCTGAAAGCAAATCAGCGTAGAGGAGACTACATAAAACCATTCTCTTGGGCTTGCAAATTTTCATGAATTAATATTTATTGTTCCACACAGCTGATGCTACGACTCCCTTCAACTTAACTATGGAGAATGATCATCCTCACCTCCTTACACCTGTTCCAGAATAATATAAAAGAAAAATTCAAAAGTAGTTGTGTATAATAATGGTGCTAGAGACAATGGATTTTTACATAATGCACGCTTGAATTCTCAGATATGCAGATAAACTAGTTCTAGGGAAAATACATAGATTTGTTTGATGCAAGATCGTTCCACCAAGACACACTCCACTGCCTAGTATCACTTCTTTGACACCATGTTGAAAAACCTTTTCTGATCTACAGATAATTACTTGTGATATTATTTACCATGAGTTTAGCTTATTCAATTTTCATCAAGTAATTATACACCAGAAATTTAACCAATACTATTATAGCTATAGTCTAAGAGATTTTACTTAAAACATAGGAACAAGTATATGGGAACAAAGGAAAATTTGGCTATAGCTGCTGCAACTAGAGCTTGCAAAGCTGTGATAACACAAGTATAACTCCTTTTCTTCCTATTTTGTACTAATGATTTGAATTTTCTAGCCAAATTTTGGTATTTTGACTTGTACATTTCTTGCTCAAATTTATGCATAAACACTATGTTATGTGGTGGTTTATTTTGTTTTGGAAATCCACTGGACACAACTCCTGCTCGGATGTAAACTAGTGCATTTGAGAAATCAAAGGGACTTTGGCAAACTCTTACTGAGGGTTCTTGGAAAGAGGCATTTGATGGACTTGGTGTGCCTTTACTCTTGATATCAAAACTTGCTATATACGTACTATTAAAACCACATTGTCTATTCAATTTTTGAGTTAAAACTTTCCATTCTACATTTGTATATCCTTTATTCGTTCTATTTTACATGTTTAGCTCTCATTGATATGTTCTTTGTCTGCTAATGGTTTGTTTTATTCCTTACTTGGTATGGAAAAATGCATAATTGAAACTAAACTGTGAAAAATATATAAGTCCATGAAAAACACTTTAACTACATTTCATCATGATCAAAGCCTATGGCTTTGCTAAAATAGGCCTGCAACATTAACAACAAAAAAGCTAGAGACTCATTGTAGGTTGAACATGGCTTTAAGAATTATATAGCATCAAATCAACACCTCTGATTAAATGAAGATGCAACTTAACAAAATACTAACATTTTTTTGTACATTAAGTCAATTTCCTTTCAATCTTAGGGTTTGAAACAATTTATTATCCCATTGAGATGAATTTTCTTAAAACCATGCAGTAAATTTTGTCTTATATATGGCAAAGATTTATACTTTGTTTGAATTAACTCTGTCTCTTCCCACACTAGTCACGCTTTTAAGGATTCAATTTATCATTGTGGTAATATTTTTTTTATAAGTTGGTTCATATCCTTTGTTAGATTTTCTACCTTGTTTAACTCTGACAGTCTTCTCCACAGTACGAGGGTGCACTTAATTGGCAGGTACAACAATAGAAAGGGTGTACCTTTTTTAGGTCCATACAGCAGTAATAATGGCAGCAACTTGTCATGGTTCCTGTGCACATTACAGTATGAGGGAGATGTTGTTATGTAAGAGAGTAGAGGGTATATTTCCAGTATTTCTACCCTCAATTAATTTCAGTTTGCATGTTGTTTAAGATTAAGCAATTCCATTTTTTCTTCAGTTTAGTTTAGTTTGTAGTTCAGATTATTCAATTCAGTTATGCATGCATGATCTAATATTTGGAGGGCACAAAACCCTAGATACTTAGAGCTCTTTTGCATGATAAGGTTCCATTCTAGGTAGGGGGCACAATTCTCAAGGAAGGGGATGCATGCTTCTGTTTGTCTTCCACTTGAGATGTACTTACCTGGCACACTTATCCATGCAACAAGGATACACTAGATGATTAAAATTGGGCTAGCATTTGACTGAGTCACCTTGAGTGCTTCATGCATTTGACCAAATACTTTGTATCTTTTCTCATCTTCCTATTCTATAAAGGACATGTAGTGAACACTTTCATGTTGGTTAGCAAGCTTTTGGTTTTGAGGTATTGGATTGTATTTTCTTTGCTATGCATTCAATAGAAGATAGATGTGATTGAGAGTTTAGATTTGTGTACATTCTCTTATTATTTTTATGCATTGTGTTTTTGTATATTCTAGTATACCCATCAAGGGCTTTAAATTACCTGGGATCATAGTAATATTCTTTTAATGCAAAATTTACTTACTATTGATGGATTACATGGTATAGAAGCACTTTCACTGAAACTAATAGGAAGTTGTGCATGGATAGGATTAAAACTTGTTAGAGGCAGTTGTTGAATGGTTTCAAGGGTGGGATGCCCAAGTTTCAGCAAGTGAAGCAGATTTCGATCGGCTAAATTTTGTGGCCCATGCGATGTGATGTCCCAGTTGTTCCAGGGATTGGAGTATTATTTTTCATGTTTGCGAAAGGTGGCCTCCACCTATAAGAGGTTGCAGGTTTGATTCTTAGTTCTCGATATGTTTTCATGTTTGTTCAAAGAGTTGTAATCACAAGTAGTTAGGGTCTTTAGGATTGTCACATGTTGGACGGCACTTCCAACTCTATTATATTTCAAGATGAAGCATCTCTTGGAAGAGGTTAAATTATGGTATGTACTGGAGAAGGAGATTTTACTTTCAACAGATACCAAGGAGTTGGCTGAGCATGATTAGAAATAGGTCAAACTGGAATCAATAGTTTTGAATTTGGTGAAGAAACATCTAACCCCTTTCATTGTAGAGAAAAGCATTGATAGGGAAATGCCTATTACCTTGATTACATTGTATTGGAGCGAGAACATGTCTAGGAGAATTCTCTTAATGAAGAAGTCGTACATTACTTGCATGAGAAACACTACTACAATAGTTATCTATCTGATAAAGATCAGGAGTTGAGATATCAATGAGGTGCACTCGATGACAAGGTAGAAGAGAATGGACTAATTTGAATTAGTTTGAATGGCTTTGGTCCATCTTGGACACCATTTTGTACAGTTTGTATGTGCTTGTGAGAAGCTACCTTCAATCAAAAGTTTGTGGGATGAATTTATCAAGGAGGAAATGAGATTGGAGATGGTTTCAGCTAGTGACGAGGATGTACCAGAGCTAGCCCTCATTGGGAGGGTGAGGAAAGAAGGGAAAAAATAGTATTTGTGAAGGGTTAGAAGATGAAGGAATATTCAAGCTCTTCTAACCAGCAGAAGAATAATTTGAGCCATATCAAGTGCAAGAAGCATGGACAATATTCTTCTCAATATATTGAGAAGTAGGGGAAGGGTAAGCAATAATAACAGTAAAATAGTTTGTAAAAATTGTAGAAGCTTCGAGTATGGATGGCCACTATGCTTCTTAGTGTTCTAATAAGAAAGGGAAGGGTAAGAAACAACATTAATAAAAAGGGTTTATAGGAATTCCAGAAGCTTCAGTTTCATGCAAGTTCATTGATAGGTGTGGTAAAACCTTTTCCATGGTGTCATGCCTTTCGACCAACATTGTTTCAAGTGTTTGTGGTATGTTGAGAAGTGGAGCCTCAAGACATGATAGTCAACAAAATAGATTTTTTCAATTTTCTAGATGAGAATACCTCACCACTTCTATTCAATGTTATATGCCTTTAGGATAAAGTAAATAGTGCACTCCACATGAGGTACATGATGTTATCTGCCTTTAGGAAAATGTAAATAGAGCACTGCACACCAAAGCTAGGTATATTTAAATTTTACAACACTTGCACACACAATTAACCTGCATGATTTGGACATGACCTCTTAAATGATCCTTAATAACCTGCAAGCTATTTCTTAGAAGCATATATTTGGATGTGAGTGAATTCATCTTACGTATACATTTAGTGAAGGAAACAATATTACTAGGAGTCATCAAGGCCAACTATATGGTTGAAGATATATTTGTTGGCCTTGATGACTCCTAGTAATATTGATTTTGTATTGGAGTTTCTAAAATACATACGAATTATATATGGTGTATTTGCATTTGAAAAAAACATAGGATGTCACAAGTAATCCTAATAATCAACTTACCTAATGACTAGGAGGCCTTAAAACTCCACTAGTGGTTTTTGCACTAAATGTGGGTATCATTTATTGATAAAAGTGGGATCTCAGGGAGACTTGTGTGGAAGTTGTCTGTAAACAAAAACCAAATTTAGAATTAAAACTTTGGCACAAGAGCAATCTAACAAAACTAAACAAGTTTCTCTTTATGATTTCAGGGTAGCCTAGGACACCCCTACAAATTGATAATTACTGATTGTACATTCTAGTCTCATTGGCATTATTTTCTGTCATTTGTTCGACATCAATAAAATTACCTCTATCTTCTTACTGCAAATTAAAAATGTTAAACAACTATAGTTTGATATGAATGGCCTGAAGGAAGGTCTCCATGTTGTGGAACCTATTGTTTTTTTCTCTTAAATAAGATAAATGACAACCAATGAATTCCTTCTCGGGAACTTAGTTTTCCTACAACTGTAGTCCTTCCTTTGAGGGAGTATATGTTGTCCTATTAAGTTCTCTGAACACGTGAGAGGTTCTAATCATCTTGAACTACCTAGAGAGCTCTTTCTTTAGAGTAGCTAAGGGAGATAAGGAAGTATCCTGAATCTGACCTTGTGCATTCATCCAATTAACATCTAGTGTTGAGTGCCCAAAGACCTGTAGATGAAAAATATCCTTGTCAAAGGAAGATGTTAATAAAGGAAATAGAGCCTTCAACTTCGGCATGTTATTTTTATCTTTGTCCATGTTTTCCTTAGTTTGGAAATATTGAGTGTCACAACAATAAAGCATAAATGCATGACTACAAATCTGATGAGAGTCTTAGCAAGCAATTCTACATGTAGTAAATTTTAAGTTTGTGTTTCAGTTGTATTGCTTTCAAGTTATCAAACTGTGTGTTATAAGAGGACAATAGATACATGTGTTGATGATAATTATCACAATTGTGAGATATTAAATAATAAAAGTTTGAAACCATTTTTATGTGGACTGTGTTCATTTAGTCTCATCTGTTTATTGTTTTCCATCAGATAGAGTCATCTTGGTCTTGTTGCTACAATTTACCTCTTTCAGAATCTTGACAAAGATGGCTTATTTAAACTTTCATGCTCACATATATCTAAATTTAATAGCCAATCAACTTGCGAGTTGTAGGATGGTATAATGAAGCAGTCCTCTCTCAAAGAGGCCATATAATTATGTTAATGACAAGGTTATCATGCTTCAGTCAACGAACAAGTTCAATATGCCACAAGGTTTAGATATGAGCCTTCTAAATAATAATAACCAAGTCTGCATAGTGACTGTATCTTTCACCAACAGGAATATACTATAATTTTACTGCAACAATGACCTTGAAGGAGGCCAAGAGATTGTGTAAAATGACCATCGAGTGCCAAGTGTTGACTAATTGAACCTTCCTGTGCTCAGATTATCGATAACCTTGTTTTAGGGATACCTCCAACATAACCATAATATGTCTCTTGAGATTAATATAATCCTTCTTTAACTTTTCTCATACGCAATCCCTTAGCCTTATTCCTGTACCAAGTTAGATGATTCGATCCTTCAAGCAAGGCATCATAGTGACTTGACCCTATCGCAAAAAAATTCCATCTTCAAAGTGAAATATCCTTCCAATACCATAGGCAATGATAGAGAGAATTGGTACTGAGCAGTTGATACTAATAAATGATCATGGTGATCATGCTTAGAATTTGATGGAGGAATTTTAGATTCTGGGACCCTTCTAAAATATGTTTTATTCTAGTATTTGGTACTCTTGATCAATGTCTAGGACTGTAACTTCTTAGGAAAGAATCTCAGCTTCAAAAGTAATGATAGAATGAATGAAAGCCTATAATTGTTATTTGGAGTATTCGATATATCTTAGATAGATATATCTTGCACTTGATCGATCTTGTAGGGATGAGAATAGTATTTCAAACAGAGATATGTAGAGGATTGACCTTACCTTCAGGGATCATAGAAAATATTTTTCCATAAGCTTACGATGATGATGCAGTCTGTCTTAAGCTTGATAAGTAGGATTGTTATAAAGTACAAGAACATACCTTGTTGTCTTCCAACTTTTTCCCATGATAGTTGAATATCTTTAAGATTGGTGGCCATGTTTATTGATTAGGGCTTGAAGAAGGCCTTGAGAAATAACCCATATTTGAACTCTAACTTGATATACCACAGAGAGATGGAGGTATCAATGAAATTCTTTAGTAATTGCAATCTCTTTAAGCTTGGGCTTGTCGTCACCTAAGCTCTAATACCATGTTAATTTTTAGTTAACATGTTCTTTGTTTAGGTTAGATACTTCATTCAACCATATGTCCATTAATCCATTTACCAATCACATTAGACATTATATAACAACAACTGACGAAATAAAATAAATGATAGATGAAAAATACAAGACAAGACAGAAAGATACGAGAATATGGCTCAAGCTAGGGAAAAACCCTTGATCAAATCTTCCTTTTTTTTTTTTTAGCTTAGTCTCAGAGTATCCATAGTAGAAACCATATTTTTATCAACATTTCAAATCCGAACAAGGATCCATCATCAGGACCAATCTGAATGATGGTTTCTATTGTGGATACTCCAATACTAAGCTCAAAAGAAATGAACCAAAGATGCCTAAAAACTTCTTATTGTTATCATCAAATGTTCAATAGAGACTAAAATGATATAAAATAACTTTCGAATATGAAGATCATGCATCACTTCTCTTAGATACATTCATTCATGTAATCTAGGTAATTTGTTCATAGAGGACAAATCATATTGTTGTACAAGATCGGTCTGGTTAGGGAAACAAAAGTCCACTACTTTCTAAGTTGATTGATCCAAAAATTCTCCTTTCTACTACGATCTTCCTTATTTCACATGATGCTCCCTTTGGCTGGCTTAAGGAGTTGGTTTATGACCACATTAAGGTCATTGTTGATATTAGCTCTGTGGATATGGATTAGGGCTTCTGAAGCATGTTGCTCCAACCCTTGAATTCTGTAAAAAAAGGGACCTTTTTCTTCTTACAAGGGCTCTATTATTTGTAGTAGTCCTAGCTTGTTTTTAAGTTTCCATGTCATCCTCAACAAGCACCTGAATACTATCATATAAGGTCAACAACTTTCTGTTGTATTTCAACTTCTTGGGCAAGTTATTCAAGGCTTGTGGTCAAGCTATGAGAATATCTTCTAGTTGTGGCCAAACTACAGGAAGTAGTCCCATATGAAAGAAGTCACAACCCATATATAATATTTTCCTTAATCGTAGCGAAGCACTAATTCCAAACTCAGACCTGTTATGACAAACCCTAACCAAAACATTCCCAACAATAACTAGAATTTATCCTCCTTAACCTTCGTTGCCATAGAGATATCTTTTTCCTTTCGATTGATGTGTCCCAAATGAGAGAGAATGCTCCTATATATATATATATATATTAATATATATATATATATATATATATACAAATTCAATGGAGTTAAGGGGACGTGACTTTTGATATTCTTAAGTTGACATATAGTTGAGGCCAACCTCAATAATTTACATTAGAGAAACATAAATTCAAAATTCCACTTCTACTTATCCAAATTTGAATATATTTAGATTGATTTTGATCCTCTTGAAAAGAGGAATTCAATGTTACAATTATATTCCCCAAAGGAGTTGTTCAAAGTGGAATTTGGACCTAGTTTCCATTTTTAACAAAAATAACCATCAATATTTTTTTCTAGCATTTTGGGTTGAATTCACAATCGTATGCTAAAAAGTGTCATTTCAATGTCTAGAAACTAGGATATATAAATGTGAGATATATACTCTACATCATTGGGCTATCTCCTTTTCAAATCTGAGTTTCTAAGGCTACATGTTAATTGCTTGAGCTTTGAACTTTGAAGGAATTCCTAAATGGACTTCGTAAGGCAGTGGTACCATAAATTGTGTTATTTCAAAATTTTGACTTCCATATTTTCACAAAATACAATGTCCTCAATAAATAATTATATGTATAGATACTTATGCTTAGGATTATATGCGTTGGAGCGGTTCCTTTATGTTTTACTATAATCTTGATGTTGACAAGCTTTAGCTGACTTTTTTCATCAATTGCTCATAGAATATGCAAAAGGAAATTATTGTCAAAATGTGCAAAAATTCCTTTTCTCCTGATTTCTTTTTTATTGTTCATGATAGGATAATCATGTTGTAGGAATGAGTTATCCTACAGTTTGTTTCAATTTCTGGATTATTCTTTTCCTCCCATTTTTTTACAAGGATGTAGATTTCATTTTCATGTTGATGGTTTTTGCATGTATCTTATCTAGCACCAAATGTTGGTAATGGAGCGGATCTTAAGAAGTAGTCATGGACATAGACTCTATCAGAGGTTAATGTTACAATACCACTTCCACCTAGTATCAGAAAACGTTTAATGGTCTGTGACATAAAGAAGAGTTATTTAATGACATGGTCGAAAGGGCAACCTCATGTCTTAATTGTAAGTCATTTATTCGTGTTTCTTAGTTGTAAATCTATTTGATTTTGAGATTTATCACATGAATTATTTTGCTAATCCAATATGTATGGCCTGTATTCCTCATTTGATGTTAGTTACTTGACATGGTTGATATAACATTCAATTCTAGGCCACTTTTATTTTAAGTCAGAGATTTTATTGGTTAAAAGGATGCTCATATTTTGATTGGTTTACTTGAAGCTTGATTTAAAAAAGTTTTTTAAGTTCCACGTGGATGCTATTTTTTTAGGGTGAGCTAATTGAACTAGTAAGGTTAGATGAATCCTAGAACATAGGTATACAGCAAGAGCATCTTTGGCCTTTGTTGTGTATCGATTATTCTTTATATCATTGATGGATGGTTATTGATTGATGTAAAACAAAGGATGGGAAGGTCCTACCAATTCTCTTGACAAAACAAAATCAAATGGAGTGGTAGACTTGTGTTTTAAAAGGTGAGCCAAAAATCAACACTTGAAAGGTAGAACTTGATAATAACAAGCTATTTGGTCTGGATCTAGAGACACAACAGATCGTGGAAAAAGAATGATCGTATTGACGAATCTTCCTTGCAAATAAGCTCTAACTATTAGACCACTGCCCAAATTTCAGTTATCTGCAATGACAATAGTGATTGTAGCTTTATTTGTATGAAAGTGACTTTGGCCATTTGTTATAGCTCCAAATCTCACTATTATGGTTTGTGATGCTGCACTCATGGCCTAGGGCAACCCCTCCTTCCAGACCTGGTCCAAAATCTAAAAAAAAAGTGTTTTATTCCCTGTACGCGACATTGCCCTGAGTTAAATGCGTGTATACGTGGGTCCATATATACCCAACCCGCGTATATGTATTTAAACACTTAAAAAATTATAAAACTCCTTATTTTCGGGCGGAGATCACAGGTTTTACCTGCTGATCACCTGTTAGTGTCCGTGGCCTCAACTGTCCCCAACCAATTCCTAACTAAAAAACTACTTTGGAATTGGTATAAAAAGACACCAAAGGGAAGGCCTAAGGGAGGAGAGAATATAGAGAAAGGTTATTATACCGAGATTTCCCCCTGATCAGGTCTGAAGACCCTTGTGCCTTCTGCACTTCCCCCATTTTGTACAGGAAACCCTTGTTTCCTTGTGATTGGATGTTCATCCCTTAGTTATGCATCATGGAGTGAGTCTTGGAAGGAGATATGCTAGAGGCTTGAGGCGGGACGGATCTAGAAGGAGGCTGAGCTTGGAGCCTACAGAGGTTGCTCAGGTGATATTACTCTTGTTGTACTTTCTATTTGTCTAATAAAGAAACACGTCTTGATTCCCGATATGCTTCTTCTTTATGTTACTGATGTTCATGTTTGAATCTCATGTATGAATGGATGTCTAAAATTTCATAACTAACTCCTTTCTTGTATAACATAAAGATGATTTCTGTATAAATCTTTGTCCATATACTGCTGCATTCTTTGGAATTGTTGGTTTTGCAGGGCAAAGGAGCGAAAGGGATGCGAAGAAGGGTTTGGACCCTTGAGGAACTACCCGAACGTAGGATCTAAGGTACGTCCTTCTTACTTTAGAAATATATTTTTCTAGCATAATGGCTATGTGTGTGCATGTTTCTTTGTTTAGACAACTTTCAGTTTGCTAGGGTTCCACCCAAAAGCCCTAGGGGATAAAATCCCTCAACACCTGCATCCTCAGATCTTCCTCACTTCTTGGGCCAGTTTTCTTTAGTATTCTCATTTTCCTTCCAATCACACTTGAACTCAGGCTTGTGCTTTGATGTCTCATAACAATGATTAAACTTTCTTATGCTTTCTTCCAATGATTGAGGATCATCAAAATCAATCTAGTCTTTGAATGATAATGGTAACCTACTGATGAACCTTCATATATTTTCTTTCTCATCCTTATTGGTAGGGAACATATCCAAATAGCTCTAGAAATCAGGTTGTATATTCTTCATCTATCATGGAACCGTCCCTCAACTCATAGAGTTCCTTGGTATTTCCTTCATAATACCTCTCAGAAAAGTGTCTTTAAAATTCTTCCCAAATCATGTATTCTTCACTGATTCCCCTAACATGTTTGACATCTTCCCACCAAATATATGCTTTTCCTTTTGACACTGAAAGTATCTTTCTGAACCTTCATATTCTCTAATTAATCATGAAGTCTGAAAAAATTCCTGATTCCAAGCAGTCATTGTTGGCTTGAGTGGGCCTAACCCAGGTTTAGCATTATTTAGCCAAACAAATCCCTACATTAGTGGCCCTTTTGGCATCAGCCTATGGAGCGTGGACTGAAGTCTCACCCAAAGCAGTATGGGGGGATACTGGAGCCAAGTTTTCGCACCCTTAAGATGGATGTGATGTTGGTTTATTTTGGCTATACCTACCTTCATGCATGTTGCTTAGCCCTCTGTTCCACCCTTCAGTACCTTCATGAAAGGGTACAATTGGTTTTCGCACAGTCCTAACGTGCGACTCAGGGACTTTCATGTTGCTAGGGCAACAAACTCTGATATCTCCCAAACTAGGCTAAGTGTTTTACTTATCTTATTAATCGATCTTAGTTAGCTTCACGTAAACAAATTTTCTTACTTGTGTTCACTTAACCAACATAGTTACATACATTCACACATCACATAAGCATTATAAGTGAAATTCATACCCAACATAACAAGATGCATACATAGGAAATAAAGACGTAGAAATTGTAGAATATTTCTCTTTATTGATAATTTTGGATGATTACAGACTCGACCCACCTTGCGCACTCAGCTGTAGGGGTCTACAGACTCAGCTGCGGACTTCTACCCTAGGCTTCTACGCACTCACCTGTAGAGCCTCTACCCACACTACAACCCAAGACTTAGACTTCTTGCTCTAAGTCTATGACTTTCTTTTTCTTCATTGCTTTCAAAATACTTAGAGCTTAGCACTATTTATACAATCCCATGGTCCGTGAACCATGGGTAGATCTTTTATAGCTGAGATTACATTTCCAAAATAAAGGTGGACAACTCCATGACTCTTTAACACCTACGTGCTCGACGACCACAAAATGCGGAGTGTTTACACTTGGATTACAAAATTTGACCAAAATATGGGCTTTTAGCCCAAAACTGCCCTTGGGGGATCTCATGCCCAATAGGCCCCCAACACAAACATTGTGACTTGCCCTTGAGTCACCCTACATGCATGAAGATCTTAGTGAAAATACCTCCCAGCTCCGTTTGGATGACTGCAACCTTGGCAGTGCATTGAGCGATCACCTGCTGGATTTCTTCCTCTCTCTGCTTGGTGACTTCCATTGAATGGATACCCTGAATATTTTGCTAAGTTGCCTATAGTGTCACGAGATTTCCTTCAATGGAAGCTGTGATTGTATATGCTTCATCTATCCATGGTTGTAGGCGCGCTTTTAGGACTGCTTCTTTGTGCTGACGACATCCACTTGTTCCTTAAGAGCCTTTGCCTCCTGCATTCGTGTGAGCCTCTGCATAAGGGCGATCATCTGCGTGGTCCCTTTGAACTCGTCATATCTTTGTTGTAGCTCGTGCGCTTCTATCTTGAGGAGCTCTACATTCGCGTCCTCCTGCAGGGTGGTCAGGACCTCGAATGACTATTCAAAAAGGCGTGTGCAATCTGCTACTACACTATCGACCGCCACTATTATTGTTGTAACAGTGGTGGCACATTGTTCCTTGAATTTTAGCGGAGTTGAAGGTTGAGCCCTCAACTGCAATTATGCGATCTACAGGTTCAGCTCCAGCTGAATCCTGGCCATCTCTGTCTGAACGTCGCGCACCCCTGTGGCCAACTTATAGACGCACACCTCAACCAGTTCTTCTGCTTGAATGTCCAACTCTGGGACCATTTGGTAGGCTTCCTCCATAACTTGCATGATCTACTTATTTTGTTCCACTGCCTCCTTTTGCTACTCGCTCATCACCTGTAGAGTGTGACTCACCCAAGCCCTAAGTTCTGTGGTGACTCCATCATGCAAGAGGTGGAGCATCTCTCGAGGGAGTGCAACCATCTTCAAGCCCACCACTTTCAAGTTTTTGACCGTGGGTCTATTGGCCTCGTTTCCTATAGTAAGTGCCCCATCTGGCAGCACTATTACTTTGGTCACCCTTGTGCACAACACTTCCGTTGTAGCTGAAGTGTCGATCGCGAGGCTAGTGGACATTGTGCCAACCTGTGGAGTGTGAGCTTGCAACTCCTGCAGCTATGTCCAGAGAGCCCCTAATACCAATTTATATTTTTCTCTAAACTGTTAGAAGGCCTCCGTGGTGACATCCCTCACTGTTTCTCCAATATCGTGCAAATCCCCCTCAGTGAGGCTGATTGGGTCAAAGGATGTCTTTGACGCCTTGGTTTTCTTTCGTGACACTACCTTCTCTTGTGGTCACTAACGCTTGAACTTGGTAGACGTCATCTGTGGGTTTATGCTGCCTTGTTATGTTGGCTCCTTTGTTTCTACTTTAGTCCCAGGCAAAGGTGTCTTCTATCCTTTGCGCTCTTCTCCTCCTACCTTTTGTTGTTCGGCCAATTTCACAGCATTACATGCCGCCTGGGTCTTAGCCTCCGCTTCCTCTTTCCTGTGCTTCTCATCCCGTTGTGCCATTCGAAGTTTTGTTTCTTCCTTCTTACACTATGCGGCAGACTTGTCCATTTCTACTACGAAGCCTATTGCAGCGTGTCACTCCGGCGGCCAAGACTGAAGGACTGGAAAGGTAAAGTCATTAGTCTCTAGATATGGTAAGTTATGCCATGTCTTCGTAGGGTCCTTCCGCACCCTGATAAAGACATGGTGTAAATCCACTTTGAACTTTGCAAATCTATACAAACTAGCGTATAGTGTGGGTGACAACTGTGGCTTGTGATTGATGCCCATCTGGATACTCATCTCCAGCAAGATCCAAAATATCTTACTTTCTTTTACGTGCTATGCGTCCCTGATTGCCCACAATGAAGCATACTTCGCTACCTCTGGAAGGTTTGATGCAACTGAAGGGAATTGGCTGTCTTCTAGTAGCTCTCATGCCACCAACAACAATCGATAGAAAGAGCCATGCATAGTGGAACATCTTACTCTTCTTTTGTGCCTCGCAATAGTTCGCAAGGAACTCATTGCATAGATAATTTTCCCAGTTGAACTGGACTCCCTTAGCGCATTAGGTTGCTAGTGGAATGATAGGTTTGGGCACCTCATCCGTGCGACACTTCCGCATCTCCTTCCCTACTAATATTTGTGCTACTACCCTAACTGTAGGGTTATTAATGTTGGAGATGGCATATCCCCACTTCTTCTTCTCGAACTTGAATTTTTTCTTCATAGCTTCCACGAGGGCCAACTCACCACCTTTTCCTTCTGATATATTGGTTGGATCCTCTCTTGAGTAAGTAAGCCATGTGATCTGATGGATCAAGTGTTCTGTGATAGGAATGGGCTCCTCCAACCACAAACACCCATCATGCACCAAGCATAGTAGCTGCCTGATGATGAAGACGGTCACTGGGGCATGGTGGTAATGCGATACCCATAACAGATTGAGTAGCCCGTCTTTCTCTACACCCTTGAGCCATGTCTACAGATCTAATTCGATCATTCTAGTAGTTGTGTCAATCCATCAGGGAATTAGCTGCTTAGTTGCTAGATGCAGGAATTTCTCATGATCTGCAAGGTCCCAATATTCAAACTTTAGTACAGGAACCCACCCCAAGTGCGACCCCTCAAAAACAATGTCATCCAAGAGCAACAAAGTTTGCAGAGAGCTCTTGCTCTCATCTATGTCCTTTGGCATCTTGGCTTTTCCCTTGCATGGAGGAACATATTCTTATAACCTGGTAATAGGGTCCGCACCCTAGGTTTCAACTTCCATCTTCAAATCCTCCTCATCCACCAGGATTTCTTTAGATTCTTCCTCGTCTACTTCCAAATTAATGGCCTTCCCCTTTTCCTGCAAAGTGAGCTTGGTTCTCTGTGGGTTTCTTGGTGAGATGTGCACTGGTAGCATAGTATGCTTATCCTTCTTTGGTCTCAATGTCCTGGGTGATTTACGGACTTCGACTGCCACTTCGGCACTCTCTAGGGTAGCTTCTACTACCTCAATTTCTCGCGGAGCTTCTACAGGTGTCAACATCAATCTATTCATTAGGTCTTGCGTCTCCTTCGATAATCTCTCAAATGCTAAAATTGCTCTGAAAGCCTCAAAATTCACACGGTCCATACAAACTTGATAGTGCAACAATTGAATTTTCAAAATGCCAAGTGTTTTTCGCTAGACAGACACCTATGATTTATAAGGCCTTTTGAATTCAAATTCAACCTTGCCCCCCCACATTTGGTGCATTAATGCTAGATTGGCGACATATTTTCAATAATCTAATCCATAAATTTCACCCTAAATGCCTATCTCCTATTCCATTTGGCCATAATCTGGCCATCAAATCATGAATAGTGACTTTAACAGTCACTTTCCAGAGGACCTGCACTCTATTTCCATGTGTAGCGCAGTTGCCTTCATGATGTCACATAATCTGTGACACTTCTCTGCTTCGCGCAGTCCTGAAATTGCGTAGCTCCCCAACTTGGGCAGTGTAGTTTATAGTCCCACGCCTCCTTTGAGCTGCCTGGAGTGCTAAGACTATGCTTCTATCACATAGTCAAATGGTCGGGCCATTGTGTATGGCTTCAATCGACTTCCATTCACCTTTCGTGGGAAGGCATCTCCATTCAACTTAACCAACTGGACCGTGCCACTGTCGCTAATCTCCTTAATAACATAGGGCCCAAACCAATGCATTCTAAATTTCCCTGGAAATTTATCAAACTTACTGTCATACAATAGCACCAAGTCATTCACCTTAAAGGTGCACAGATTAATATGTCAGTCATGGCACGCTTTTTCGCGCTGCTTTTGGATTTGTTGATGAAATCTAGCCAAAAATATCTCTTCTTCAAGCTCATCCAAATGCATGAGCCTCTCTTTCAGGGCTCTATGATTTGTCATGCCTGTGAGCGCAGCTATGTACAGAATAAGCACGATGTATTCTATAGGCATTACCGCTTCCACACCATAGACAAGCCTAAAAGGGGTTTGTCTTGTCAGCTTTTTGCATGTTATTTGATAAGCCCACAATACTATAGGTATGCGTAGGTCCCAATCACTTTGCTGAGCATTGCAAACCTTGGTCAGTGCATTTTCAAACACTTTGTTGAACTCCTCCACTATCCCATTAGCCTGTGGGTGATAAGGTGTGCTCTTCTAGTGATATACCTAAAATTCCTCCGTTAGTGCATTGATCGTCTCATTCAGGAAGTGCGTACCATCATCACTCATCAAGATCCTTGGACATCCAAATCTCGTCAGTACATGCTGAAATAGGAACTTTGCGACTATCGCACCCGTGCAATCCTTCATTAACTGTGCTTCTACCCAACAAGTCAAATACTCCATCGCAATGATAATTTACCTCGCCCCTGTCTTCCATTGTGGCTGAATGGGTCCTACAAAATCTATTGCCCACTTCTCAAAAGGTTGCAGCGTCATTTGTGGATTCAAAGGAATTTCATCCCTCCACGATGGCCTACCTATTCTTTGACATACATCACATGCCTTGCAATATGATTTTGAATCCTGATGAAGGGTTGGCCACCACAATCCGACACATAGAATATTCTGCACAGTTCCTCTCCCTGCATAATGTCCTCCCGCGGTGCCCCCATCAGCATCTGTGAGGATGCTACTTCGTTCAAACTCAAGTACATACCATCGCAATATCTCATCAGTCCCCATATTGTATAGATGCCCAACAATGACAGAGAAATATTACATGCGCACCACTAATTCCTTCTTTTGCTGGACAAAGTATCCTTCTGATGTAGTTCCTATTGTTAGGAAGTGTATTATATCCTTGAAATGGCCATTAGTGACACGCACTGCAAATAGCTATGCATCAGGAAATCCTTCTTCCAAGTTAGTAGGTACCTCCCCTGTTTCGATGCATGACAGATGATTTGGTCCTACGTTCAATCATACAGGCTTCACAACAACTTCAAAATCATACTCTTGGAACAATAAGAGCCATCTATAGATTCGTCCTCCCAACATAGGCTTATTGACTAGGTACTTCAGTGTGAAGTGAGCTGTATACATCTTAAAGTGGCCTCCTAGTAAGTAGTGTTGGTACTTCTAGAGCGCATACATCATAGCTAGTCCCTCGCGTTCAGTGGTAGAATATTTGTTCTCTGCTTTGGATAATTTGCGGCTTGCAAACATGATAGGGTGGTCCAATCCTTCTCTGCCATCTTGTGTTAGTACTGCCATGTACATCAAACTCTTTCTTACAATTCAAGAAGAATAGGATCAACGTGGTAACCATCTTTTCTTTCAATATATCCAAGCTTTTCTTACAATCATCGTTCTAGTAGAACGTGACATCCTTCTTCAACAATTTCTCCATCGGCATGGTGATCTAGGCATATCTTTTGATAAACTTCCTCTAATATCCTGTGTGTTCATTTGGCCAGAGTGTCCATTTGGCTAGATGCGCATGTGGAACATTCTGTCCATCATACTTGTCCATCAGTTGGATCTTATGCTTCCCAACTTGTGCTTGCATCATCCTCCTACATTCACACCAATCATCAAAGCTAACCTTGTTCATACCCCACCATCTAGCGGGCATAGCACGCAGTACCCAGTCCAAGGCCTGGAAGTGTTGCTTTTCTGCCACCTCCCTTTCAAATTCATCCAAAAAGATATCTACCTTATTTACACCATCGTAAATAGGCATATTTCTTACCTCTAATGACACACAACACAGTGACCAAGTCATCATGTTGCAATTCAGTGTAGTTACTTCCTGTAATCGATTATTCCAACGTTCTATTTCTTCATCGGAGTCCAAAGTGTAGGAACTCTCGCGATCCCACTTAATCCATCCATCTATAGTGGGATTCACCCAATCTTGGTTTCGCACTATTATCTTATAGATGCAGTCCAAATCATCATCATTGTCATAATCGCAGATTGGTTCCGTATAGCACGATCCTTCAATAGGATCCAAGGGTATTGTTACGTGCAGTGATTTCTTCTCAAAGATCATATTTTGCTTCTTCAGATTGATTACCCCATTCATATCAATGGCCCAATCAATTCTTAGGAGGACAGGGTAGGGATTTCTATCATCCACTATCTCTATTACTTCAAAATCTGCTAGCGCACTCACTTCCTCAATATCCAGGGTCACCCCCTGCAGTCACCCCATAGGTGTGATGTTCTGTTGATTCGCCATCCTTAGCTGAATCAGAGACCATTGCAGTGTAGGTCTTCCCATTCACTCCCATGTCTACTTTTGTAGGACATTTGCATCTGACCCCAAGTCCAAAATGATCAGATCCATTTCATATCCTCCTATTTGTGCAATCAGTCTCATCTCCCGTCCCATCTGTTATCATAAAATCAGTACTAAGGGCTGCTACTTAATAAGATCTCATGCAACTGTTTCAGACCAAGCTTTAGACTAAGGTTTAGCCTCCTTAGTCAGAGAGGGCTCTCTCACAGATTTTTGATATGCATTAAAGGGCAAGAAATATGGCTAACTCTTTAATTAGTATTTGAAATTCATGCTTGTTGGAACAACAAAAATAAGGCTTCTCCCATTGGGCTCATGGAGTCATACATTTCTACAGTAAACAAGTAGCTACTCAATCATGGAAACCAAGGCATATAATGTCTCAATGTTCAAAACACCTACCAAGAAGAACCTCAACTCAAAAAACATACACAGGAAGTCTGAGCACTTATGTGAATTCAGAGTGATTGCATGTTTAGTGAACTGTAAAACAAGATGAATAAAACCAACCCACATATATTCTGAACATTTGAAACACAGGATGAATCTTGGGAAGAAAAAGTATCCTTTCTATTACTGTCAAAACACTTTACATAAGCCAATATGAAAACTCTGTTTTTGATAAAAATCTCCAACCCTTTTTACATCAGAGTTTTTCCTATATATAGGAAACAAAACTAAACTACCTTGAGTCTCCTCCTCCAGCATGAGGGGAGCTCGAAAACTTATCATTAACTACCTTATCTATATTTAAACTAACTTATTAAATACAGAGATATTGTGCTTTTAATACATAGAGTCCTATTCCTATTCAAACTCTACTTCCATCTCCTCGTGTGCATGATTCTCTCTTGATCTTTGACACCTATGCTTTTCCTGTAGTGGCTAAAATGTATTTGAGAAGAATTCACTGAACGAGCTGCCTTGGATTCCAATTGTGCTGCTGACTCAACATTTGGTGAAGATACATACTCTGTTTTCACGGTCCCTGCTTTTTATCCATGTTTATTTTCAAAAGAACGTGCTTGAAGCTATTCAATAACTTTAATGACCATGCATAACACCATATGGCTAATAATCTGGATGCTTTGTGAACATTGACAGGTGTTCAACCCAAAACTCTGGTAACCCTACCAGAAACCCTAATATTTCGGTCATAAAGTAACTTTATGAGAACTTTAGCAAAAACCAAAATGTTTCACCTTTTTGCTACAAAATTTACATCTGTCATTCTTTGAATGCTTTGGCAGCCATTTATGATCTCCTTCCTATCCTCGAAGCCTTCTCTTACAAAATTTGCTGACCTCAGCATCAATTTCATTTTTTCTTTAAAAACAGTCACCTACAGCAGTTTCGTAGCGTGCTACGAAACTGCTGTTCTTTCCAAAATTACAGTCTTTAATGAATTTTTTCAATTACTTTGTGACTGTTACAGCTTCATCCTTGACTCCAAAATTCCTAATTTGTCTTTCTTTTATAAATGCCTCAAAAACCAATGAACTTAAGAAAAATAAATAAAAACTTGGAGCAATATCTGACCTTAAAAATTTTCAATTTTATTTAGCAGCTAACTTGCCTAACTGAGCTTTTAGTTTTGCAAGTTCGTTCTCCATGGCTGCAATTTCTGATACGGTTTTCTCTAAATCAGCCATTTCTTTATCAACTGCCTCCCATTTCTCCTTTGAAGATGAGGTTTTAGTTTCCTTGACAATGGGAACTTTTTTCTTCATATCTTTCTTTTTGACTTCCTTTGCTTTTTCTTCTTGAGCTATCTACTTTCCCATTTCTTTGGCCTGTCCTCTGGTATATATTGTTCTTTTGATTTCCTCTTCCTTCTCTGCTTTAGGCATTTGTCTAATTTCTTTTGTTGCAGTTACCTTGACAGCTACCTCATCTTTGTGGACCTGCTCCGTTGCTTGGATTTGTCTCCTGGTGATTGGCCTTCGGGGTTTGACCATAAATTCCTCACCAGCCTCCTCAAACCTTAGCCTTTTTGAGGCTTTTGATTTTTTGGAGCTATCAGGTGATGACTGGGTTAGGTCAATAGGCATAGCCTCAACCTGTATTGATGTGGCTTGTTCGAAATCGATTGCCTCCAGCAAATCCTTTAGACTAGCCTTTGACATAGGGCTGTCTTCCACTGCTATTGATTTTCCTTTTTCTCTGCTTAGCTGGCTTGTAGTTCTGATTCTTGTTACTTGTGCAATTCCACTTGGCCCTGATGCATCTTTCTGGTGTTTGATTTTCTCCTTGGATGATTTGGGTGTCTCTTTTGCTGATGGTTTAGGTATCTCTTTTATGACCACAGGCTTCTCTAATTTCCTTGGCTTAGTTTTGGGCTTCTTTCGGTCTTTAACCTCCTTTTTGAGCTCGGCCAATGTAGGTTCTTCAATTCTTCTTTCTTTTTACCTATCTGGTAATGGGGTGAGACCTGTTTTTCTTTGGAAACCGGACATAAAAATGAAAGAGTCCCAATCCCTACCGATTTTTTGCAAACTATCTAACACCAGCAACTTAATTAAACCATGGTGGAACAAGGAAGTTTCACAATTGTCTTTCTTTAATTGAACTTTGTCGCACATTTTACTAAGAATTCTGAATAAATAGAAAGGGATGTCTATTGATGCTTTCCCTGTGAAATGTAGCAAGAGTTTGAAATGATAAGAGTAAACTTTGGTGTACCTTCCCTCACATGTGAGGTATTTCTGGATGGCTGTGAGGAGCAGAGCATAATGTTCTTTTATATAATTCCTTGGCACCGGTTTAGTGAGGTCCTCGTTTACATATTGATCCTTCAGAAATTCCTTACATGGAGTCATGTCAAACTTAAAATTCTTGAACCATTCTTGTCCACCTCTTGGAATTTCAGTGACAGCAGAAATGGCTTGCGGAGACACAGGGAACTCTAGCAATGACACCTTAGAATTCAAGCCAGTGAAATTTAATGCAAAGGCTTTTACCTCTGTATGTCCTCCCTTCAATTTTTCGCAAAACCTCCAGCAACCAGCCTCTTTAAAAGCTTGTGCTACACCTTCATCTCTGAGCATAAGATCAGGCCCCTCTGGCTCGGTTCTCAGGCAGCTTCCGGATCGATGTTCTCTTTTCTCCATCTCGCTCAGAATATCTTCACACAAAGAACTAATCAGCAACTTCAATTTACAAAATAGCTTCGGCTTTGGAGTGCAGGCTCGCTTGCAATGATCCCTTTTTAAATGAAAACTCGAGCTTCTTTGCGTTTTTTCAAATATTCATCATGGAACAGGCACGTTAATGCATCATGAATAAACATTATGACACTACCATACCTCATAAGATCTCTTAAAATAATTGTCATGTGCGTGATCCTAAATCTGATGGCGGAATGAATCCTATCATGACCTGGGGAAGACATCATCTGACAAAATATGGACGGTTCTAATGACTCATCTCCCGAGATTTGACATTTCAAGAAAATATGCTGCAAAAAACCCCGAATCCCCGATTTCGTAGCGCAGACAATTATGAATTGACAAACCACGCTACGAAATGGCTGCTAGATGATATGCTGCGGAAATGTGGAAAAATGATTGCGCAGCTAAATTGGCCAATCAGATTGCGCTGCGAAACTGCGCAAAATTAGAATGATGCAATCAAGACAAGACATGCTTTAAACCATAATGAGGGAGGATATCTAACGGTTTTTTACGAGGACTCACATCAATACCTTTTTAAAATCTAACTTCAAAATGACACACCTAAAAACCTATTGACTTAAACCAATTTTTTTTTTTATATGAATCTTTGGACATAGGTGAACTGTGGTTTTAAGTGATAACAGCGGCTCCACTTGGGATAGTGTGCTCCTGTAGTACACTAAGAACTCGTAGCACCAGTGCCTCTATCCATTTATTGCACTTCACACATGACTGATAAGCATCCCTTTCAAACTTTATGGGCCTTCACCTCGGGCTAAAGTCTTCCTATTCAGCTTGTCAGTTATTTTCAAAATAGAAAACTTTCATAAAACGGTTATATACAATGATTGTGGAATACTTGGTAGACTTTCACTGATTGTAATGCTTTAAGAACCTGCCATTAACAGGTCCTCCAGCATATGGTGATCCATCAACTTCTTGCAGAATATAGGTGTTACTCCCATGGTAAGCTGAAATCAAATATGGCCCCTTCCATAAATTCTCGAATTTGCCATGTTTTCCCTTTTCCTCAATCCTAGCTTCCCACTTCAAGACTTTGTCATTAATCTGAAATGTGACATCTTTAATCTTCTTGTCAAAAGCTCTCTTGACCCAATTTTGATTTTGCTGATGGCTTTCAAACACTTCATTTCTCTTTTCTTGCAAAGCTATCAGCTGATTGATTCTTTGTTGTATGGCATTAGGTTCTTCTTCTAGTCCTTGAATTAGCTTCATAACTGGTACCCCAAGAGATGTTGGGAAAATAGCCTCTGCACCATACACAAGCTCATAAGGTGATGTTCCAATAGATCTTTTTGTGCAAATGCGATCAGCCCACAAGGCATATCTCAATTTTAAGTGCCAAGCCTTTTTGTTTTCTTGCAGTAGCTTCTTGATGATCCTCACAAGACTTTTATTTGAGCTTTCAGCCAAACCATTTCCCTGTGGATAATAAGCTGTGGAATGACCAAGGGAAATATGATACTGATGACAAAAGTTTATCATTCTTTTGGACTTAAAAGCCTGAGCATTGTCTGTGAT
>APFE031030069.1:197169-241882 GCA_000404065.3 Pinus taeda
ATGCATTGCTTCCTTGTTACTTCTACTACTGCATAAGAGTTTGGTAGGCTGTATAAAGGCTGTGATTGTTGTGACAAATGAATGTAATCTTTTGTGGAGAAAAGTTTAGCTGCTGGTCATGAGTAAACTCTTATTTTTATGTAATGGATTGTAATTGGTGCTTGCTAGTTGCACACTGATCATTTGTTGTGCATTTACAAAGGATATTACTGTGTATTGTAAGTGGGTATTACTTTTCTTTGATTAGTAGTTGTGATCAGTTTTTAAGGTGTAATTCTAACAGTAAAGAAAAAGATGGCCAGAATCAGTGAAGTATTAGAGTTCCTCAAAACTCTGATATTGTCTGCTAATCACGATACATTGAAAGTCAGCAAAGTTTCTCTCATAGACATTCAGGTCTGTCTACAAAATGCACAAGAGAAAATTGATTTTTTGCAACTCGAAACTTAGCTACAGCAAGAAGAATTAAAACAGAGGAGTCATTCTGAACATGTTTATGTTCAGAACATTGAGACTGCAACCCATCAGAATCAAGTCAATAATGTTACAGTTGGTTCAGATTTAGTACCCAATAAAGCAGTAGTTATACATGCAGATGCTGAAACTCAGTCTACACTTCCCAAGCCCATCATTAGACCTTGGGAACAACTTGTCCATAACAAGCACAGAACTGGTCTTGGATATGAGAAGGACTTGTCCTTTCATATTCCAGACTACTCAAAGCCCATTCAGTTTCAGAATGTTGGATTCCTTCATGAAAGTTCACATCCAGCTGTTCCAGACTCTGCCCCTCTTCCGCAACAACAACAACAACAACAGATTGTAAAATGCCAACACTGTGATCGAGTTGGCCATTTGAAAGATCATTGTTTTGATCTTCATCCATGTAAGCACTGTCATAAAACCACCCATTCTTCAACCAAATGCTTCAAAAACAAGCGTCCTGCAAGAACAGAGATTCATCTTGGATGGATCGCTTCTTGGCAATGGGCATCAACAACCAAGAAGATATTCCAGTCACATGTCAGAACTTGTTCCAGAGTATTTAACAGTCTTGCAGTTGATTTCTCTCCATCATCTCACCTTGTATCTGACAAGGGGGGAAATGATGGTCATCTACAAGCTTCAAAGTCACATCAAGCGAGCCTGAGCCATAACCTGCCACACTAGTTTTAGAGTTGTAGCCAGAGACAAAGATGCCCATGAACATGCCTTCAGTTGGTAATCCGGGATACTTCCTCTAGTAGAAGACTTCATCTTCTTGCCAGTTTCAGAAGAATTCCAGGAACAAAATTGAGAACACTTCCTCCAGCAGAAGACTTCATCTTCTTGCGAGTTTTGGAAGAGTTCCAGGAATTGCACTAAGCATTCCAAAGTTGTCGGTCATCCTTAAACCATCACAGTTTGATACTTCCCTTTTTGGGTTGATGTTCTCCCTTTTATGCAGGGTGAGACCTCCCTTTCATGGTTGAAGGTTTCCCTCTTCAAAACAATATGAGCACTTCCTCTAGCAGAAGACCTCAACTTCTTGCCAGTTTTGGAAGAGTTCCGAGAACTGCACTAAGCGTTCCGGTGTTGGTGGTCATCCTTAAACCACCGCCCTTCACCAACATCTCAGAGAGCACATTCAGCCTAGTGCTGCCATGCATTTTTACACATTTTGCATTACAGCTCTCTTCTTAGACTCATACATAACCCTTCGGATTAAGGGGGGGAATGTTGGACACCTAATCCTCAATGGGTTAGTGTGGAAGCCAAATGGACAAAAGGAGTCCAAGAGACCTTGGGATGTGAAACCCAATGGTCACAACATGTACTATAAATGTAAATCATTTGTTAATAAAAATTGTACTCTCATGTTTTATCCTCCATATTCATTTGCTGCCCATGTCTGTTTAACATTATACAATCCCATGGTCCGCTAACCATGGGTAGATCTTTTATAGCCGACATTACATTTCCAAATTAAGGGTGGGAAACCCTATGAATCTTTAATACCTACACACTCTGTGACCACAAAATGCAGAGTCTTTACACTTGGATTACAAAATTTGACCAAAATATGGGCTTTTAGCCCCAAAACTTCCCTTGGGGCATCCTGCGCCCAACAGTCGTGTTTATGCACCTTCTTATTTCATCAGCTCACCATCAAAAGTAGGAGGTTTGGCTTTCTTGAATTCCTCTAGAAACTACCCCTTCTCGCTCCTCTTATAGTGATGTTGGTGGTGATGGCGATGATGTCCCTTATAAGAAAAGCTAGAATAAAATCCATGTGTACTAGCCCTCCTCTCAAGTGTCCTCAAGGATCTTCCAATCTTTATTTTATCATCCCTGTCCATCTTAAATGCTTTTTGATACCTTATTCCATCTACACCATTAGTCTTTTCTTCCTATCTATCTCCATGATTGATCCCCAATTGTCCCTGCTTCTGTAAATCTGAAAGGCTTTGAAGAATAACTGCATTAACCTCATCTTTCTTTTCTTGAGATTTTTCAAGCCTTTCATGTGCTTCAATCAACCTCTCATTATCAAATTTACAAATTATGATCTTTTCCTTCATACTTCTCAAGGTATCTTATAGATCAAGAGAGTCCCCCTATCCCTGTTGTTCAATTGATTTCACCCATGCCACTAATTTCTCTTCTGGCCTGAAGGGGGATTCCTATGAATTGTACTAAACTATTATTATATTCATCTCTTGGCCTTCTATTTCCTGCAACATATCAATGTTAGATAAAATAAAAGGCATACTCAAAAGAATTACCTCAACTTACTACTGGTGAGGCTATTGCATCTACACAGGTCAATTTAAATTAGCATTCTACATAATAATAATATCAAGAACATATAAGTACATGCATGAAACAAGATACTAGAATAGTATTAAAAATAAAATAATTTTCATGCATGCATGATAACATATAGATCTGCATAACCATCTGCATTTACCTCGAGGTCCAGTGTTGTGAACCTGCTCAGATACCACTCTGTAATACCCGACTCCACATTTACCCACTTCCTAGAGTAAACATGAGCTAAGAGTTAAACTTACTACAACAATTAGAGACACATGATCACAAAAATATCATACCAATTGCATTGGTGACCTTTTTCTGAAGTTGGAACCACATTCTGAGCTAACTCATAGCCTAGAAAGACACATGAAGGCTAGTCAGTGCATCTAGAAAGCTCTAGATGCATGTAATGACACATCCTCCATGCGATTATGGCTGAAAATTCCTCGTTGAGATAATGTAGCCACAAACTTATTCCAAGATTATTAAGGCTAGCCTACAAGCCAACTTCCCATACTTACCTAAAACTTTGTCAACAAGGTTTCTCATTCCTTATAATTTGTTTCCAAGTTTTCTTTGTACTCGAACTCGTCTAACATATGTGGATCATATTTAAAAACACTTTGTGACCAAGGTGCCTATAGGTTTGAATGCTTAGTCTTTTCGATGTTTACATCAATTTCATCACATGCTCATTAAGAAGGCTCACTACCTCTCATGCTAGTTGTAACAAACACATATTAGCTCATGCAATCTTTTAAACCATTCAAATCTTTCGTCCAGCCATATTCCAATGTTATGTAACCACATAAAAAAAGAGATAGATCAATGACTTCAAAATTAGCCTCTTCGAGGGGGAAACATCCTTTACATCACATAAATGAACAATTATTGAATGATACAAATGATAAGACCTCCTTTCTATATATAGAGGAGTCTAAGGGGTCACAATATAATTAGAGCCTACATAACAATAATAATGTAAGGGCACAACAATAACAATAGTGGGCTTCTATGGGGCTGAATAATAAGAATATGGTGACTACATGGGCACAACAATAACAATAAGGGGGCTACACTAACAATAGCAATAAGGGGATACATTAGTAGTATAGGGACCTAACATGCCCATCTCCTTCAAAAAAGTGTTGTCCTAAACTCTTGAGTAGTCCTAGATGATTTTGTATAGAATTCTCATCCTCCCATGTGGAATCTTCAGCGGGTAAGTTCTTCCACTTGATGAGATACTCTGAAACTGATCGATTTCATAGTTGTTAGGCTCTTTTTTCCATGAATGCTTTAGGTTCTAATATTATTTTTCCTTCCTCGTTAAGTTTTGGAAATATTGTTTGATCTAGAAGCTTGTCACCTATAACCTTCTTTAAGCATGAAACATGGAAAACTGGGTGCCTCAAGAAGATGCAAGAAGCTCCAATTTGTATGCCATTGTGCCAATATTTTGCAACACCTTTTAAGGACCATGGTACTTCGATGATAATTTATTATCTTTATTATCTTGATTGAGGGACATTTGTTTGTATGGTTGTAGCCATAAAAATACCCACACCTATGTCAATTTTTTTTTCATTGCGATGTTGGTCTACCTGTTGCTTCATTTGATTCTGCACCAAGGTGAAGTTATCCTTTAAGAGTTGGAGAACTTCTTTTTTATGTCGATGTGATCTTCCATTGCTTTAACCTTAGAATTTTCTCTTAAATATGATGTGATGTATGGTGTATGATATCCATAAAGTGCCATAAATGGGGTCATTTTTGCGGTAGTATGGAAGAAAGTGTTATACCACCATTCAACCAGAGGTAACCACTTGACCCATTGTGTTTATTTATCAGATATAAAGAAAAGAAGATATTATTCCAAAAAAAAATTCACTATCTGATGTTACCCATGAGATTGATGGTGATAATATTAACTATGAGCTAATTCAGTACCCATAAAATAAAATCATTTCGTCTAAAAAATTATAGTGAAAATGTGATCTCTATCACTTACAATAATCATTACATTTCCAAGTAGATTTTGAATTGTTTCCATAAATGTAGCAACAATTGTACTGGCTTTAAATGGATGAGATAATGCACAAAAATGCACATACTTAGTAAGTCTATCTATTGGCATTATGATTGTGTTTTCCTTCATGGAAACTCACTTCCAACATAACAAGTATATGGTAACTAGATGAATCCAAAAGTCATTTCAGAGGTGACAGAGTGATAGAACAAAATAACAGAATGATGGGAGAAAGGTTTATAGATCATAATCAAAAGTTTGATGATGCTGAATATTTGAAGATTTATATGCAGGTTCATCAAGGCCAAGTCACGTATACACGCAGGTACAAAGAAACAAAGTTGCATACATGCTGACACGCTAATTTAAGAATACCAAGGGCCCTTACCATGGTATTAGCCCACAATATTCAACACAGTAATGATTACTTGACCCTGCCCAATATTAGTACAGCACTAGTGTAGTTTTGACTCATGGTATCGGCTAAGGCTCTAACTATATAAGGAGATGATGATCAAAGTGCTAAGTGTGCATGTGAAAGGGTTTTTGATGAATACTTCAATCTGAAGTATATTTGCATTGTAAGGGCCATAGTTGACACATATATATGAAATAATTATGCATCAATGAATACAATGATGGATCAGGATCATGCGACCTGAAATGAATTTCCATTGTATGATATGCTCATAGATTGACTAAATCTAAGTATTGACGCATTTTTTATTATCTCTGAATATTATTATCTGGGTCTTTCTAAAGTTCTGAAGAGTTGCACTATTTTAGGTCAAAATATGCAGATCTGTATGTAAGTTGGTCTCGGTTGAGTCACGTATACATGTGGGTTCATTTCTTTAAAGTCATGTACATAAAGGAAGGGTTTTGTTCATAAATGGTTGATCAACCTGATCAATGCCACTGTATCTCTACTATTTGTCAATCATGTCCTCATGTCGATCTGTGTTGAGTGATAATGTCTAAAGTAGAACTGATTGAATGATGAAGTTGAATTTGGTTACATGTTGAGGTTGAAAATATTATTGATGTTGCTAACTCTATGAGGGTTCTATAAGCTAACAGAATATTTCAGAATAACTCTGGTCAAATCTGTGTCTGATTCATAATTATAAGTTTTTAGTATATTGAGATATGTACGTGGGTTTCTCTATATAAAAGCGCGTATACACACAGGTTGCCTTAAGTGAAGTAGCATATACATGTTGGCATATGAATTATCAGGGTTGTAGTTGATTATGTGCATTGATGCATTATTCTAAGTTGAGTTCTATGTTTTGGTCAAGAGATCTCACTATTATGTTTGAATTAAGTTGGTGTTTGCTTCAGTTGATCTACAAGTTGTGATGTATTAAAGTAGGTGGATCTAGTGTGAAAATTTAAGAAAGATGTTGCTGAGAGTTGGAGCTTTCAGTGAGGAAGTCAAAGCTTCTTGCCAGTAGTAGCTAGTGTTCAGATCAGGGGGTTGGAGCTCCCATCCAGTAGGAGCTGGAGAATGGGTGAAGGTTGTAACCTTCAACAGGTGGGTGCCTGTGTACTGGCATGAGTCTACACCAGTGCAAGAATGTAATAATTTTTTTATATTCATAAGTTTGAAGACTGAGAAGACAATAATGGTGGTTTTCTCCCACATTGGGTTTCCACTTTAAATCCTGGTGTTCATGTGTGTTTCTTATGTGTGATAATTTATTTTTTTCTTACTGCACCTGCTTACTCCTTATCAAATGCCTAATAAATATCTTACCTTCTCGTATAAGTTTAATAGATAAAGAATTAGTTGTTTTACAAGTTTACTAAGGATATGCTAGTTTCTTTTACAACAGTCACGTACATACACGAGTTGGGTTTAGTGAATTCACGTACATATTTTAGAAAATAAAATTATTATTGTGAGTTTTTAAACTATTGATTCACCCCCCTCTCAATATTTTTCCCAACAATTGGTGTTAGACAAGGTCCTTCAAAAGAAGCTTGATTGCTTGAAGGAAGATCTCCTAAGATGAGGAATCAAGATAGAACGACATTTATCAAACCACCACTCTTCAACGAAAATAATTTAATATATTGGAAGACAAAAACCATATCCTATATTCAGTCCCTTAGAGCAAATGTTGGGCAATTGTAGAAGGAGGTTACCACTATCCAGCCGTAGTTCCCACAAATGTAGTAGAAAAGATGTATGAAACTAGTGCCAAATTTGCCAATGCATTATTGGAAAGTCTGACAGAATTAGAATTTGTCAAATTTATGCAGTTAAGCACAACAAAAGAAATATTGGACAAAATCATTCAAAGCTATGAAGGCAATATCAAGGTAAAAAGTGTTAAACTCCAAACTCTCAGAATTCAATATGAAACTCTTAGAATGCATAATGATGAAAGTATTGCTAGTTTCTTTCTACTTATAGATGAGATTGTAAACCACATGAAAAATTTGGGTGAAGAAATAAGGGACACCACTTTAGTAGATAAAATCTTAAGATCTATAACTCTTAAATTCAAGTCAAAAGTGTCTACCATTGAAGAGAAGCAAGATTTGCAAATTCTTACCATTGTTCAACTTCATGTGATCTTGAATGCTTTTGAAATGAGTAAAGGAGGTCCCTCAGAATTCAGAGAAGCCACATTTAAAGCATCTTCAAAAGGAAAATAAAAGGAAGAACATAAGGAATCAGGATATATATCAAAAGAAGATGAGGTGAACTTTGTAAAGAAACTTCAACTGGGCACCAGAAGGTTCAGAGGTAAGCTTCACTTCTAATGTTTTTCTTGTGGTAGAGATGGTCATTATGCTGCTTATACTCATGAAAATAGTGATGGATTCTCAAATAGTGAAGAAGGAGAATCTAATCAAGTTCTTAAATTACTCATGTCTTTTGCGAAAAATACTAATGAGTATAAAGATAAATTTGTGGATGCTTTAGAGGAGAAATATTTATTTGAAGAAATTACTCAACTCAAAATTTGCTTGGAAGAAAACAAAGTAGGCATAGATACATCGAAGAATCAATTCATAGAAAAGGAAAAGCATAATGAGAAGTTAGAATTTGAAGTAGTAAGTCTAAGAAAGGAACTTGAGAAAATAAAAGCTATAAATATTAGATTTGCTAAAGGATATGAAAACTTAGATGAAATTATCAAGGTACAATGCTCTCCTCATATGAAGACAGGTCTTGGATACACTCGAGAAACATCTCAAATAGAAAAGTCTTCAACCACCACTGAAAGCTATCTAAATGCAGCAAAAACTAGTCAACAAAGCTTCAACCCTCAGCAAAAGAGTAAAGGAATTCCACAGGTAAATCATGTTCACTCTAATCCAAGGATGAAAAAAAATAGAAGCACCAAGGTAAACAACACGAGAAGATTCTATGATCACACAAATTTCTTCTTTAATGGACAATGTTTCTAATGTCATAATTTTGGTCATAAGGTTGCTCAATGTGTTGCATACAAAACCATCGTGACTACAGAAGCAAGAAAACAAACAAATGAGATAGGAGTCATGAAGAACACTTATAATACTTTCTCACTTGTTAAAGATAAAATTGAATTCTCATTTTGAAATAACTTTGGACATGAAGAATCTGAATGTAGGAGAAAATTACAACCAACATCTCAAAAAGAGAAAACATCAACAAATCCTAAAGTATCGAAAAGGAAGGAGTTACAGACTGAAAGTTGTCGCATAAAATTGTTTGCATAAGGACAAGAAAATCAATGGTACATTGATAGCAGATGCTCAAAACACATGACAGGTGATAAAGATAAACTTATTTCATACAATGCTTTAGAGAAAGAAAAGAATGTCACTTTTGGAAATGACTTGTCTACTGTCATTAAGGGTAAGGGTTCTATTTTTGTAAAAGAAAAGGTTGAAGCTGGCAATGTTATGTATGTTGATGGATTAAAGCATAACCTTTTGAGTGTTAGCCAAATGTGTGAAGAAGGAAATGAGGTGGTATTTCGATCAAAAGAATGTGTGTTTCGTGAAATTGACATAGGAAAGACCATAAAAAAGGAACAAGAACCCCAAGAAATATGTATATATTGAAAGGTGGCCAAGAAAAATGTTACCTAGGAAAGGCAGAGGAAAAATGGTTATGGAATAGAAGGTTTGGACATCTAAACTTCTCTAAAATAAGCAAATCAAGTAGGCCCAAAGTTGATCGCGATCTACACAACATCACCCTACCAGAATGTACCATATGTAATTCATGTCAATTCGGTAAGCAAACCATAGCTCAATTAAATGCCGAAGAAGGATAAAAAAGTAATCCTCTTGAACTTATACATACTGACTTGTGTGGACCAGTAAAGAAAAGCTCACCTCATGGAGGACAATACTATATCTTATTCATTGATGACTTTTCTAGAATGTAATGGATCAGTTTAGTGAAACAAAAAGATGAAGCATTTGATTAATTTAAAGTCTTTGAAGCATTAGTTTAAAATGAATTAGATCTAAAAATCAAATGTATCATATCTAACCGAGGAGGAGAATACATATTAGATGAATTCTTTGATTTGTGTGAACAACATGGCATAAAAAGACAATTTTCTGAAACTAGAACTCCTCAACAAAATGACGTGGTAGAAATAATGAATAGAACTATTCAAAAAATGGCTCATGCTATGCTTGATGAGTGTGGATCCCCTGACACCTTCTGGGGTGAAGCTACACATACCCCAGTAAATATTCTAAAAAATGTTGATGTTCGTGTGAATAGTGATAAACATTTGTATGATCTTTGGTATGGTAAGCCTCCCACTGTAAAGCATTTTCGAGTTTTTGGAAGCAAATGTTTCTTAAAAAATAATGATGAAAAACTTGGTAAGTTTGAAGCTAGAGAATATGAAGGAATACTTTTTGGTTACTCATCTACAAGCAAAGGATGCAAATGTTACAATAAGAAACTTCGGAAAATTCTTGAATCCATTGATGTTGTGATTGATGAAGCATGCACAAATCCCAAAAGGGTAACATCAACAAAAGAGGATGATGATGATGAATTATTTCCCACATCAAATCATAATGATATAGAAGAAGAAACTAATGAAGAAGCAGAAGAAGACACATCAGACAAAGAAAATGCTTCACCCAGGTATGTTCAAAAGAATCATCCGAAAACTCAAATTCTAGGAGACAAGGAATCTCGGGTACAAACAAGAAGAACTCTTGTAGGATCTCTTAGTTATATAGTGTTATTATCCACAATTGAACCACAAATTGTAACTCAAGCTAGTAAAGATGAATGTTGGGTTAAGACCATGGATGAAGAACTTGATCAAATTGAAAATAATGATACTTGGGAATTGGTTCCAATGCCTCATGATAAAAATGTTATTGGGACAAAATGGATATTCAAAAATAATTTGAATGAAAATGGAGAGGTCATTATGAACAAATCTAGACTTGTTTGTAAAGGTTATGATCAACAAGAAGGTATAGACTTTGAAGAAACATTTGCACCAATAGTCAGAATTAAAGCCATAAGAATGTTTCTTGAACTTTCAAGTTTTTGACATTTCAAAGTTTATAAAATGGATGTAAAATTTTCTTTTCTTAATGGAGATCTAGAAGAAGTATGTATCGAACAACCATAAGGATTCATTTTGGGGAATGATGAAAACCTTGCATGCAAACTTAAAAAGGCTTTATATGGTCTAAAACAAGCTATGTGGGAATTGTATTATCATCTTGACAAATATCTTCAACGACAAGGTGTCAAAAAAGGATCTGCACACAAAAACTTGTACAGAAAAATTGAGGTTGATAAACTGCTAATTATTGTTTTTTATGTTGATGATATCATCTTTGGCAGTAATGAAGAATCTATGAGTCAAAATTTTTCTTCTGTTATGCAACAAGAATTTGAAATTTCTTCACTTGGGGAACTAACCTATTTTCTTGGTCTACAAGTGCAACAAGAAAAGGATGACATCTTTCTCTCACAAACAAAATATCTCAAGTGGATTCTAAAGAAGTATGGGATGAAATATTGAAAACTTGTATGTACTCCCATGATGACAGGATGTAGCCTCAATTCTAACGATGATTCTCCCACAGTAAACCAACTCGAGTACAGGTCTATGATTGGAAGTCTTCTTTATATAAAAGGTATGAGACCAGATATCATGCATGCAGTTGGGATTGTTGGACATTTCCAAGACAATCCAAAGGAATCAAATCTTTAGGCAATAAAGAGAATATTTAAATATCTTGAAGGAACCCAAGACTTTGGTCTATGGTATCCTAAAGATGTAGATCTTACCCTTCGTGCATACACAAATGCAGATTAGGATGGAAATGTTGATGGCTGGAAAAGCACTAGTGGAGGTGCATTTTACATGGGGCCCCGATTGGTATCTTGGTTCAACAAGAAACAAAGTTCCATTGCCTTATCTATTGTGGAAGAAGAATATGTGTCTATTGCATCTTGTTGCACAAAAATTCTCTATATGACGCAAATATTACAAGATATACATATCAAATGTTCTCCTCCCATCTCCATCCTATGTTATAATACAAGTGCTATTATTATTTCAAAAAATCTTGTTATGCACTCCAAGAGCAACCATATTCCAATTAAGTATCACTTTCTACGAGAAAAAGTGCTTGAGAAAAAGGTTAAATTGGAGTATATTTCCTTCAAAGAAAAACTTGTTGATATATTTACTAAACCTCTTCCCAGAGAATAATTTGAATATCTCAGACAGAAACTATGAGTTACCTCAACCTCATTTTGTTGTTAATCTAGGCTGCTCAGTCTACAAGTGAAAATTTAGAAGGTTTCTTTTTGTATGTGGCTTTCATGAAATATAGTCGCGTATATACGTGATTTTATTTGTAGATAGTCGCGTATGTTTTTCTATGATAGAAAAATAGTGGGAAAAAATCAATATCAACCTCTAACATGCTACTGACATCTATTATTTGATTCTTCTTGGTTAGGTGTTGATGGGTACAGTTTGCTAATATGGTATTGAGTTATGTTTTTCTCATTGGTATTTATCTAATTGATGAAGATGCTTTGATGAACGAGTTGTTGACAATGAACATGTAGCATAGGTTCAGGGGGAGAATTAGCCTTGTAGAATATAATGCATTATTGGCATTAGGGTTGCTGAATTATGCTACTATTAAGATCTTTTGGTCCCAATTATTAATATCATATCTATCATTTGATGGAAAGGTCATGTGGAGACCTATGATGTAATAATTGTCATATTCAGTCATGTATGGACTTTTGAGGTCATGTCAAATATGTAATCCCAATTGGTTGGCTGGTAGTGTCAAAAATGTAATCCCATTTGGTTGGGTGGTTGAGTCAAATATGTATCCCCACTTGGTTGGGTGATTGATGTAAGTATGAGTCCTTGGTGATAGCAAGGTCATACTCAGTTGAATTATAGAGTCATGTTTTTCATTTGAAAATCTTTTTGAAGATTCAACATGTGCTCATGGGGAGCATGGACAATATAGTGCAAATCATATCCAAAGCGGGAGCATTGGTCCACCCTTTGCCCTTGATGTCAATTGGGAGAGTATCCTGGTGTTTGAATAATGATTATTTGATGTATCTAACTGGTTTCTACAGGTTGAGGTGATCAACACCAACATGGTTTCCATCAAGTCCAATGGGGGAGATTGTTGGCATTATGATGCATGTGTTGTCCTTGATGGCAACTCACTTGTAACAAAACAAGTATATGGCAACTAGATGAATCTATAGGCCAGTTCTATTGGTGTTATGGTACATGTGTTGCCCTTGATGGCAACCCACTCACAGGCCATTTCATAATTGATAAAGGGAAAATCACATTGTAACAGGTCAATTCAGAGGTAATAGAGTAATGGCACAGAAGAACAGGAGGATGAAATAAAGGAATACATATCAGAATCAAGAAATTGAAGAAAAAGAATGTTTTCAGTTGTATTAAGTTGTATACACTGGTTCACCTAGGTTAAGTAGCATATACAAGCAGTTTCACTAAACAAAAAGCGTGTATACGTATGCACACACTTTCACAAGAGTAAAAGAGCGTATGGGATGGAAAATTAAGGAAAATTACGACTAATGAATACGAAGGGTCCATACCATGGTATTAGCCCACAATATTGGGCAGAATAATGGTTACTTGATCCCATCTAAGAATTCTACAGGTTCTAAGTGTCCTTTTGGTCCGAGTTATTGAGAAAGAATAAAACTATATAAAAAGGAGAAGATCAAAGGTATAAGTGTGCAAGTGAAATGATTTTTCATGAATAATTCTATTTGAAGTATATTTTATGTTGCAAGGGCTATGTTTATGATATGATTTGAAATGTCTTGTGTACCTTTGGATACAATGTTGGATCAGGATCATGAGACCTTAAATGATGTATCATTTTATGATCTAATAATGGATGGGCTAGATTTGAATGCTAATGCATGTTTTATCCTTTATATGTTATGATCTAGGTATATCTAAAGTCTGGAATAATTGAGAAGTTATAAGTTATTATTTACATATATATATGCTGGTTAGCCTTGTTGAAGGTGCATATACTCACTGTTTAGGCTCTTTCAAGTAGCATATGTAAAAGAGAATCTTGTTTTTCAGAGAGGACTGATCAATCTTATCAGTGCTACTATTTTAATGTTGTCTGTCAATGATGTCTTCATTAGATATGAAAGTAAAACTAATTGTATAAAGAGATTGAGTCTGTTTGATTGGTTGATTGAGTGAGAAGGGTGATCTTTGCTGCTATCTATTTAGAACTCTGTAATTTGACAATAGATATTCATAATGCTCCTGTTTGGTATAGGTTTTGGTTTATAAGTTGTATGATTCAGTATGTTTAGAGGTATACGCAAGCTGGGTTAAAGGAATAAGTGTATACATGTAGGTTGGATTCATTGAAGTAGTGTATACAATCTGACACATGATTTTTGAGGTTGCAGTTGCTTCTCGTTCTTGATATAATGTTCTGAGTTCAGATCTGTGTTTTGGTTACAGTGATCTGACTATTCCAATTGATTGGTTGAATTTTGATTAACTATTGGTTGATTAGGTTTTGAGTGAATGTTTGATTCAGTTGTGTTAGAGGTTTAGTGATTGTTTGATTCAATTTTGTCAAAATTTTGAATGATTGGTTCAAAAAGTGATGAATGGGTTCTAGTTATATCAGAGATTGATGATTGGGTTTTAGTGATTGATTGATGCAGTTTTATTTGATAGATGTATTACATATGTGATGAATTTTGAGCTTCAATGTTACTGATGGGTCTAGTATAAAAATTTGATGAAATGTGGCCTACATATTGCGTTTTTGTGTACGAGGAGTATCATGTTTGAAAACTTACGAAATGTGGTCCCTAGAGGATACTAAGGGTTGGAGCCTTCAGTGAGGAAGTCGAATCTTCCTGCCAGTATTAGATGGTGATTAGATCAGGGGGTTGTCACTCCCTTCTAGTAGAAGCTGGAGAATGAGAGAAGGTTGTATCCTTCTACAAGTGGAATCCTGCATACTGGTAATAGTCTACACTAGTACAAGATTGTAATCAGTTTATTCTTTATGTTAAAAAGAAGACAATGACAACAAGAGCAGGTGGTTTTTCTCTCACATTGTGTTTCCACCTTAAATCTTCTTGTTCATTTGTGTTTCTTATGTGCGATGATTTATTCTATTATTGTTGCACTTGTTTACTATTTATCTAAGGGTTAATAAAGTACTAATGCACTGGCCGAAAACAAACATATGATGGATTAACTTAATTATAAGTTCTCTCGATATATGCTATTTGCCTTAAGAATAGTTTCATGCACATGCATGTTTGATTCAATAAAGTCGTGTATAGAATTTTGAATATGAAATGGAAAAGTTATTGATGATTTGTAAATATTGATTCATTCCCCCCCCGCACCCCCCAGTATTTTTCCCAACAATTGGTATTAGAGTAGGTGCTTTGGCAGAATCTTGATTGCTTGAAGGAGATCCATTGCAACAATGGGCAAGAAGCAAAATAAGAAAGCACCTAAGAAGAAGAAGACATCTCAAAGGAAATGTGACAACATGAGAGACAATTGGCTATTAGGTGGAAGTAAGTATTTAGATTCAAAATCACTTCAGATTGAAGATGAACAAGCAAAACTATTATCTGGTACAATTTTTTGGTCTTCTGGTGATACATTTCTCTATTCATGCAATATTGATGTGAATGAAAGTGACAATGAAACAACTGGATTTTCTCTTATGGGTGAAAGTGAAAGAAATATAGAGGCAGAAGTTAAAAGGCTCGCAGACAAAATTAGATATCAACAAGATCTATTTGACGAAAGGGAGTGTACCTACAAAGAAGAGATTACCAGGTTAAAAAATCATTTGGAGGAAGGAAACAAAATAAAGAAGCAATACAAAGAAAAGGAAGATCAAAGAAAAAGACTATAGGATGAAGTGACATCATTGAGGCATGAAGTGAATGAAAAAGATACAACAACCAAGGAACTTATAGAAAGAACCAGTTACTGTGAAGGTCTTGAAGCTGTGGTCGTCTCTCTAAAAGAAGATCTTAAAAATTCAAATAAGAAGAATGAACAACTACTTCAAGCATTTGAAGAACAACAAAATGAGGTTCTGAAATTAAGGAAACAAGTGGAATAAGGAAGAAAAGTTGAATAAATCATGAAGAAGAAATATCTTGAAAAGGAAGAGAAATATTAGGTTGAGGTAAATATCCTATAAGGTAAATAATAAGAAAAGGACAAACTTTTATGATTTCAAGATAGTACTAAGATTTTGGATAATATTCTTAGTAGTCAAAGGTATTCTACCATCAAATCTCATCTTGGTTTTCATGAAACCGTTAAAGGTGAATCTAGCTCACAAAATGAAGGAATTCTAATGCAAAATCTGAAATTCTCAATAAGGAGATAAGAGGTCAACCCCATCGACAACCAAGGAAAGAAATTCTTCAAAGAAAATCATTTACTCCTAACTATGGAAGTGTTAATTGATTCTTTCCTTTAACGAATAATGTTGAATGTTTTATATGTCATAATTTTGGATATGGTGCAGCCAGATGCAGAAGTAGAATGGCTCAAGCTAATAATCATCACACAGAAAGATCATCAGCTTCCAAGTACTTTAAGGGACATTATTTTTCTTGCAAAATGTTTGGTCACAAAGCCATTGCTTGCTTTAGAAGGAATATGAAACATATAAGATGTTATGCTTGTAGAAAGTTTGGGTATATAGCAAAAGAATGCAAGGACAAGTCTATGGATCATTGTAGACAATACTGTAAGCAATCAAATAAGCATATATATATATAATATATATTATATATAATATATTATATATATATATATATAATTATTCAGAAAATCTAAAAAAGAATGAATACACCAAGAATCAAGAAAAGAAAGATCAGATAAGGTATGATCTTTCTCTCTATTCATTCGAAAACGAAGATGATAGTGGATGTGCTCATCACATGACTAGAGACAAGAGAAAATTGGAGTCTTTGATAAAGAACCATCATGGTAATGATATCTTGGAATTGATGCTTTAGTAAAAGTTCTAGGACCAGGTACAATCAGAAAATACTCAGGAGGAACTGAAAGTGTGAAACTTCAGTGTTCTAATTCTCATATGTAGATGTTATAAAGACAAGTAGCGTATATATGCTAGTTTGAAACTGCATAGTAGCGCATATGTTGGTTTCATGAAGGAGTGGGGAAGACTAAAAAAAAAGGTTTGATATAGTTCAAACAATTATCAACTATATTCTCTATCTAGATGATTGATGACTACAGTTTGTGGATGTTACTTAGATGTGATTTTGATCTTCATAAGTTGTTGATGACTTTATCTATAACTAGTTGATGATGATGCCTTGATGATTCTTACTAATATATGCATGATCAGATGTGACAGTGAACAATTAGCACAAGTTAACGGGGAGAATATGTTCTTCTTCTAATAATACATTGTTGGCATTATGCTTAGAATTATTTGGTACGTAATGGTTCCTATAAATGGTGAGGATGCATATGTTTATTGAAGTAGTTAAATGATGCATCATGCTATGTTGCGGTCATGGGTTGCCTATGATGAAATCTAAAATGATACTTATATTTCTTGAGCCATAGTTGTTACTCAGATCATATTTATGGATGATTCGGATGATTATTTTGATGATGCATATAGTACATATGTTATGTTTTTTACATGGTGATCTTCATAAGTTCAAGGAGAAGAACAAAGCTTGAGTACACAACTTCATTATTTATGATCAGTGTCACTCATTTGTTTTATGTTGTTGTCATCATGCCTTCAAAGATGCATGAAATTCATATGGTGTAGTTATGGATGAGGATTCTTATATTTCTTGGATCTCACATGGTATATTGGTTGAGGATTGTTGCACTTGATGGTATCAAAAAAGTTTGACAAAACAACTGTGAGCTCCTAGTTTGATTTTCACATTGTTGAGAAGCTATATACACATAATGTTGGATACGTGGATGATTACTTAAGTTGCATATTGGTAAATATTATTGGTTGGCCAAGAGAATGGTGTTATTGCAGGTTTCATGAAGACATAGCTATTTTAAGACATGGATATTCGGAGACATGGTTTACTTAGTCACATAATGATGGTGACTTCTTACTTTATGATGATAGTTCTTGCTACTATGATGATGTATGGTTATAGATGATGAGTATTATGGTTTCACATATATATGATATGATGTGAATGGTTTTTATATTAATTCTTAGAGATATAAATTATTCTTAGTTGATTCATGGAAGGCTATGTTAAGGCTTTTCCTCTAAGCAAATAGATCAAGTTGATCTTGATAAGGTCAAGAGGATGAGTTGATATCTGTATGCAACATACTTTATCTTGTGAACTGATGATGGACATATACAGGTTACCGTTCTGGGCGTTTCTGACAAATGCATATGGTGCATATCATATATGGTGTATGTGTTGGCATTATGATACAAATGTTGTCCTTGATGGAAACTCACATAGATGACAATTCACAATGCAACAGGTTAACAACAAAGGATTACAAATCAGACTTCAGAGATTGAAGAAAGAGAGGTATATGCTAGTTCGCTTTGTCCAAGTAGTGTATACACGTGGGAGCACAGAACAAAAAGAGCGTATACGTATTCACTACTTTCATAAGAGGAAAAGCGCGTACAGATTGGAAAAACAAGGAAATTCAAGAGCAAAGAATACCAAGGGTTAATTCTATGGTATTAGCCCACAATATTGAGTGGAGTAATGACTATTTGATCCCACCCAAGAATACCATGGGTACTAAGTGATTTTGGTCTGAGGTATTGACAAAGGATCTAAGTATATAAGGAGGAGAAGATCATTAGACCAAGTGAGCAAGAAATGAATATCTTATGAAGAGTGAGATCAAAACAAAATATGTATGTTATGGGTTTCTAGTGCTTTGCTTGATCTGAACTAAGGATGAACCTTAGTGGTTGATGAGGGATGAGATATAATGATGGATCAGGATCATAAGACCTGAAACAAATTATCATTATGTGGTCTGATTATGGATAGTCTAGATCTAAATGCTAATTCATGATTTACACTGTAAATGTTCTGATCTAGGTATGACTGAAGTCTGGAATAATTGTGACATTTTAATTTAGTATTTGCAAATATGTATGCTGGTTCGCTTTGATAAAAGCGCATATACACATTGGTTCGGCACATCGAAGTAGCATATACATTATGACATATGATATTTGAAGTTGCAGTTGGTTCTAGTTGTTGATGCAGAGTTCTATGTTCTGCTCTGTGTTCTGGTGACTGTGTTATGAATGTTCAGATTGATTGATTGTGATTTGCTTCAGTGATGATGTGTTTTCAGTGATTAGTTGTATTACAGTGGTGATTGATTTTGAGCTTCAGCGTTGATGATGGGTCCAATATGAAAATTCAATGATACGAGGCCTTTAGATTGTGGTGTGGTGTTCGAGGAGTATCTAGTTTGAAAATTTATGAAACATGGTCCTTGGAGGATGTTGAGGGTTGGAGCCTTTAGTGAGGAAGTCGAAGCTTCATACCAATAGTTGTTGGTGATTTGATCAGGGGGTTGGAGCTCCCTTCCAGTAGTAGCTGGAGAATGAGTGAAGGTTGGAGCCTTCTGTAGGATGGTGCCTATGTACTATTAAACAAATCGGCTAGTATAAGAGTCAGGGGGTTGGAGCTCCCTTCTAGTAGCAACTGGAAAATGAGTGAAGGTTGGAGCCTTCTGTAGGCCAGCGTCTACGTACTAGTAAACAGATCAGATAGTACAAGAGCTAGGGGGCTGTAGCTCACTTCTAGTAGAAGCTGGAGAAAGAGAGAAGGTTGTAGCCTTATGCATGTGGGTTCCTGTGTACTGGTATGAGTCTGTACTAGTACAAGATTGTAAATAGGTTTTTTTTATATTAAAAGAAGACAACAACATTGGGTTTCCACCTTAATTCTTGGTGTTCATGTGTGATTCTTATGTGTGATGGTTTATTCTGTTATTACTGCACATGGTTATTTTTTAAATGGTTAATAAAGTAATGATTCATTGATTAAAGATCAACATATGATGAATTAAATGGATCACAAGTTCACTGGATATATGCCGGTTGCCTTAAAGACAGTTGTGTGCACACATGAGTTCCCTTCATTTAAGTCATGTATATAAATTAGAGTATGAAAAGAAAAATTTATTGATTTGATAAGAACTGATTCACCCCCCCTCTCAGTATTATTACCAACAATTGGTATCAGAGCAGGTCCTTTGGCAGAAGCTTCATCACTTGAAGGAGATGCATAGAAACAATGGGAAATAATCTAAAGAAGAAAGTTCCTTAGAAGAAGGAGACATCTCAAAGGAATAGTGACAACAGGAGAGACAATTGACCATCAGGTGGAAGCAAGTATTCAGATTTAGAATCACCTCAGATTCAAAATGAACAAGGAAAAGAAGTATCAGGTATAAATTTTTGGCATTCTAGGGATATTTTTCTTTGTTCAAGAATTGTTGAAGATATTGAAAGTGATAGTGAAAGAAATATAGAGGAAAAAGATAAAAGACACACATATAAAATTAGATATCAACAAGATATATTTAACAAAATGGAGTGTCCTTCAAAGAAGAAGCTACTAGGTTAAAAGCTTCACTGGAGGAAGGAAACAAAGTAAGGAAGTAGTATAAGGAAAAGGAATATCAATGTGAAAAGTTGCAGGATGAAGTGACATCATGAAGAAATGAAGTAAATGAAAATATTACAACAATAAAGAGACTTAAAGATAGATCTAGTTACCATGAAAGTCTTGAAGCTAAGATCCTCTCGCTAAAAGAAGATCTTGAAAATTCAAATAAGTAGAATGAACAACTACCTCAAGCAAATGAAGAACAAGAAAATGAGATTCTCAAATTAAGGAAACAAGTGGAAGAAGGAAGAAACGTTGAAGAAATAATGAAGAAGCAATATCTGGAAAAGGAAGAGAAATATCAGGTTGAGGTAAATATCTTAAAAGCTAAATCAGAAGAAAAGGATAAACTGTTATGCTTTCAAGAGAGTAACAAGATTTTGGATAATATTCTTAGTAGTTAAAGGTATTGTACCATCAAAACTAGTCTTGGTTTTCATGAAATTGTTGAAGGTGAATCTAGATCACAAGATGAGGCAAGGAACCTTAATGCAAAATATGAAATGCTTAACAAGGAGGTAAGAGGTCAACCCCATTAACAACCAGGGAAAGAAAGTATTCAAAAAAATCATTTACTCCTAACTATGGAAGTGATAGTTGGTTATTTCCTCTGATGAACAATTTTGAATGTTTGTATGTCATAATTTTGGACATGTTGCAGTCAGATGCAGAAGTAGATTGGTTCAAGCTAATAATCATCACACAGAAATATCATCAGCGTCAGGTACTTTAAGGGATACTATTTTTCATGCAATATGTTTGGTCACAAAGCCATTGACTACTATAGAGGGAATATGAAACATATAAGATGTTATGCTTGTAAAAATTTTGGGCATATAGCAAAAGAATGCAAGAGAAAATTTTGGCCAACATACCAAAAGGAGAAAACATCATCACACTCCAAGGTATGGAAGAAGAAGGAAGTATAGTCAGAAGGATGTGTCATAGCTCAATATGCATACATAACATACTCAGGGGACCTGAAAGTGTGAAACATCATAATTCCAATTATCATACGTAGTTATCATGAACATAAGTCATGTATATATGCGAGTTAGAAGTTGCACAATCGTGTATAAGGTGTTTTTAAGGAAAACCAGTGGGAAATACTGATAAAAATGATATAATATCGTTCAATCAATTATCAATTATATTTTTTGTTCTGATTGATGATGATTACAATGTGCTGATAATACGTATAAGTGTTTTTGGCCATCATAAGTTGTTGATGACTTGATGTATATCTGATTGATGATGATGCCTTGATGATTCTTGTTGATATTTGCAATGATCAGATTTTATAGTGAACACTTGACATAGGTTCAGGGGGAGCATACATTTCTAATAATGCATTGTTGGCATTATATTAGAAGACCTTGGTACATGATGATACTTATACTCTTGATCCACATAGTTGTTTGATTCAGGTGACTCTTTTGATGATGGACATATACATGATGTTGATATTGAGGTTGCTATCGGATGCTGATGGTGGAGATCATATATGGTTTATGATAGATGTTGAAGACTATCATGGTCTTATTTAGATTGTTGGTCCTTGTTATAAATGTCATGCATATCATTTTTTGTAAAGGTCATGAAAATACCTAATTTGTAACCCCTTTATGCATGGGAAGGATGATGTAATAATTGATATTTCAGTCATGTATAAATATTTGGTATATCCCCACTTAGTTGGGTGGATGAGTCGAATTTGGTGTATCCCCACTTGGTTGGGTGATTGATGTATGTATGAGTCATTGGTCTTAGGGAAGTCATACTCACTTAGTTGAGTTATAAAGTCATATTATTCTTTTGAAAAATATCTTTGTAGACTCTACATGTACTCATGGGGAGCATGGACAACATAATGAATATCAAAGAGGGAGAATATCTTGGTCCACCTTTTGCCCTTGATGTCAAAGGGGGAGAGTACCTTGGTGTTGCAGTTGCCATCAAGTCCAAAGGGGGATATTGTTGGCATTATGATACAGATGTTGTCCTTGATGAAAACTCACATAGATGATAGGTCACAGTGCAACATGTTAACAACAAAGGATTACAGATTAGACTCCAGATATTGAAGAAAGGGAGGTATACATTGGTTCACTTTTTCCAAGTAGTGAATACACACGGGAGCGCAGATAAAAAAGAGCGTATACATATACACACACTCTCACAAGAGTAAAAGCCTGTACAGATTGGAAAAAGAAGGAAATTCAAGAGAAAAGAATACCAGGGGTCAATGCCATGGTATTAGCCCACAATATTGAGTGGAGTAATGACTGTTTGATCCCACCCAAGAATACCACGGGTACTAAGTGGTTTTGGTCCAAGGTATTGACAAAGGATCTAAGTATATAAGGAGGAGAAGATAATTAGGCCAAAGTGAGCAAGCAATGAATATCTTATGAAGAGTGAGATCAAAAGAAAATATGAATGTTATGGGTTTCTGGTGCTTTGCTTGATCTGAACTAAGGATGAACCTTAGTGGTTGATGAGGGATGAGATCTAAGGATGGATCAGGATCATACGATCTAAAATGAATTATCATTATGTGGTATGATCATGGATAGTCTAGATCTAAATGCTAATGCATGATTTACACTGTGAATGTTCTGATCTGGGTATGACTAAACTCCGAAATAGTTGTGATGTTTTAAGTTAGTATTTGCAGATATGTACATTGGTTTTCTTTGATAAAAGTGAGTATAAAAGCTGGTTCGTCACATCAAAGTAGCGTATACATCATGAAATATGATGTTTGAAGTTGCAGTTGGTTCTGGTTGTTGATGCAGAGTTCTATGTTCTGCTCTTTGTTTTGGTTACTATGTTCTCGTGATAGTATTTTGAATGTTTAGATTGATTGATTGTGATTTTCTTCACAGACGATGGGTTTTCAGTGATTGGTAGTATTACAATGGTGATTGATTTTGAGCTTCGATGTTGCTGATGGGTCTAGTGTGAAAATTTGATGAAACGAGACCTTCAAGTTGTGGTGTGGTGTTCAAGGAGTATCTAGTCTAAAAATTTATGAAACGTGGTCCTTGGAGGATGCTAAGAGTTGGAGCCTTAAGTGAGGAAGTCGAAGCTTCCTACTAGTAGTGGTTGGTGATTTCATCAGGGGGTTAGATCTCCCTTCTAGTAGCATCTGGAGAATAAGTGAAGGTTGGAGCCTTCTGTAGGCTGGTGCCTACATACTAGTAAATGGATCGGCTAGTACAAAATCTAGGGGGTTTGAGCTACCTTCCAGTAGAAACTGGAAAACGAGTGAATGTTGGAGCCTTCTGTAGGCCGCCGCCTACGTACTAGTAAATGGATCGGCTAGTATAAGAGCTAGGGGGTTGTAGCTCCCTTCTAGTAGAAACTGGAGGGCGAGAGAAGGTTGTAGCCTTCTGTAGGTGGGTGCCTGCATACTGGTATGAGTCTGCACCAATACAAGATTGTAAACAGGTTTTTATTATATTAAAAGTAGACAGTAGCAGCTAATTTTTGTCCTGCATTGGGTTTCCACCTTAATTCTTGGTCTTCATGTGTGTTTGTTGGGTAGCAGACTCCCCCGTAATGGTTTTGGGGCTCAAAGTCCGAAATCTTGGGTAAAGGAATGATAAAGGATATGTGAAGTGCGCGGAACGCAAATTTTATTAGGTTAATTCCAAGGGTAGTCTTCCCTAAAATGTTATGGATTAGTCTAGAATGTGTCGGCTTGCCTAGTTTTTGGAATGATAGCTTTGATGTATGGGTTTGTGAAAGCGAAAGTTATCTGAGTCTGTAAGTCCAAGTTGAGGGTAGTAGAGGGTAGAAGAGGCTCTGTAGCTGTGTGTGCAGAGGCCTAGTAGAGTCCACAGCTGTGTGCGCGGACCCCTGCAGCTAAGTGTGCAGGGCAGAAAGTGGAATGTATTGAATAAAATATTAATAAAGATAAGTGTTTCTAAAATATTGTGTATCTGATCAACGATATGAATGTTTATGCTTATGTTATGATTTTATGAAGTATATTTATGACTACACGCACTGGGTTTAATTATTAAATGTTTGCTTAAAGATCTTAAAGAATAGATCAGATCTGTAATAACATTAAGTATACTAAGGATCTAGGAAACTCCCCCTCAAGGTTCTTCGCGAGGTCCCAACTACTACGCGGACTAGCAGAAGTAAGTAGATCAGGTTGTGAATTCTCCATTTCTCATCAAGACATCCATAGGGTGCAGAAACCTGGTTCTAGCACGTTCCCATGCTGCCTCGGGTGAGACTTCAGTCCGCGCTCCATGGATTGTTGTTGAAAGGGCCAGTAGTAGAGGATTTGTTTGGCTAAAATCTCTTCCAACAAATGGCCCAATAATCCAACAAATGGTTTCATTGCCAAGACCAGGATCTGCCTAAAGGGATGTCTGATCCTGGAATGCTAGAACCCTACAAGGAAAGAAGTTGAAGATTGATGGGTCAGAGGGTTTATCACTAAACTCGTGATAGACGCAACTGTTAGCAATAGCGAAGTCACCAAGAAGTTTCCTCAAAAGAATCACGAGCAGAGAAAGCTTCAAAAGGATCGAAAGGTTAATTTTACCTCCGTGAAGGAAGTGGAGCATGCAGGGAGTATGGTTTAGTATGGTGAATGAAATCAAGTTTCTTGTATTCAAAGGAGTCGGAAACAAAGACCCCGATCAATTTTGGTTTGTAGTGAAAGCAGTATGGGAAGCACACGAGGTTACAAATGATAACATCAAGAAGGCCACATTGGTTTGTTGGACCATGCATTGACATGATATATTAAGCACTCCAACGATCATCTAAATGCTATAATAACAAAGATCTAGGATGCGTTGAACAAAGATTTTAGTAGACCAAAATCAAAAACTCAGTCGATCATTGGATTTATGGAAATTGCGATGCTTCCAAGTGAGACACCGTGGTATCTAGATTAGCGCCTGAAAAGTATGATCCGTGAGGCAAATATGATTCTTTTAGATGCGTAGCACCACACCTAGTTTGTGGAATCCCTAACACTTCACCTAAGGATGGCACTATCACAACAGAGGATCTCGACCTAGGCCGAAGCATTAGAGATAGCAATGAGGTTGCATGAAACACCAATGCAAGATCCTAGGTTGGGAGTCCAACAAATCTATGCGCAACTACAAAATCTATGTTTAGAGATGCAGAATTTGAAGAAGGATAGGGTGCTACGGCCATAAGTATCTGGAGAGGTTTGGTGTATAAAATGTAAGGGCCAGGGTCACTATAAGGATCACTATCATGTATTCGTGAATTATTCGACAGGAGGGGCACCTATGCTGCAGAGACTAGAGGCGTTGGCTGGTCTGAGTGCATCCACTACCCTCTGGTGTACAATTTGTCAAGTAGGAGAAAAGCATGCGACAGACAACTATCACCTATTACAGAAATATACCCAGGCTCCACAGCAGCTATACTGTAATGTCTATAGATCAGTGAGTCATGATGAGCGAACATGTAAAAGTTATGAAATAATGATGGATAGAACTCCAGCCTATCGAGTGCAGGTGGAAACAGGAGGGCCTGATCCAGCTACAGCAATAGCGCGGGGTAGCTTCAAAGGGTGCAGTCGAGGACAAGGAGGGATGGGACCAGGATGAGGGCACTGATAATTAATCTGCTACAACTATGGAGGACCTGGGCACTATGCACACGACTGTATGAATCTAACAAGAATAAGTTGTCCGTACTATGAAGAATTTGATCATGAAATGATAAATTGTCTAACGTTAATCGCCCAAATGTGTGAAAAAGGGGTGTTGTAGCCCACTCTGATGCAAAACATCCAGATGATGAGATCCGAACCATGCGAAGAGGACACCAATGCGAATATGATGCTTGAAAGTGGTGTGACCACGGGGGAAGATAAGGGGAAGAAGCCTAAAGAAGACACCTGGGCATGTAAGGCTCCTACAAAGGAACCAGAATTTGATTTACATCACGTGAAAGAAACATTTATGGAAGCTAAGAAGAGCTTTGTGGAGGTCTCTACTTTAGGTAGTAGAGATCATCCAGAGATGGATCTGAACCCCTTGCTACTAACTACCTTTTTAGAGACATGTATGAAACTGCTGCATGATAATAAGGCAGTCAAAGGGCTACAAGAATTAATCGCTAGATGTATAGGACCCAGGGAGCTATGTGCAGTCTGAAAATTGGGAAAGCATGCCCTACGCACTGGACATGAAATGAGGTTGATAGTGAAAATTGGCGAATATGAGATGGACCAACTAATCTTAGACTTGGGGTCGGATGCTAACGTACTACTGAAGTAGACTTGGGAGCGCATGCCCAGGCTCATGCTGCAATGGTCCCCCATTCAATTACGAATGGTGAACCAACAAAAGATCTTTCCCATGGGAAGATTAATAGGAGTAACAGTAGATATTGATGGCACGAGCACACAGACATATTTCAAGGTAATAGAAATTGTGGATGATAGTAACCCTTGCCTTGCATTACTCGGAATAGACTGGGCAATGGATATGAATGGAGTTATTAATATGAAGAAGTGGAATTTTATTTTTGAGACAAAGTCCCTACATGTGATTGTGCCATTGGACCCCACTGAAGGACGACATTACATAGAGGTCATGTGCAATGATGGAAGTGATGAAAAGCTCGATTGTATATACAAAATAACTGGATGGAACTAGGATCAACTGCTTCCTAATGTTGATGAAAGGGCCCCATGGAGGACCACAGAATCCTGCATGTCAGAGGCTAATGAAGATGATAAGCAATGCTGCAATCAGTTGAGGGAATTCATGACACTAAATTGTAATATAATGACCAAATCCCTGCATTGCATAACTACCCAGGCATGGGATCTACCAACCTATGATGGACTAACAACGGTGGAAGAATTCTTGCACCAGTATGAGAGTGTAGTGCCCAAAGACCAGAGGTTTGATGCATTAAAATGGGTGTTGCACGTGACTCCTGCACATTGGTGGGGAACACATGAAGGGAACTTTGAAAATTGGAGGGAATGCAAAAGGATGATGCAACTAAGATTTGGGAAGTCGGAGCTATGAATAACTAGGAAATATGATGAACGCGATGACCCATGCATACACCTTGCAAAATGGACAAAAGCTATGGAGAAGAACCCCAAACTAAATGGGTACATCTATTTTATCATACCTCGAATGTCATTCCCAGAAACTGGTATACTAAAACAGAGCTCTAACATGGTATGGGTGAATGGGATATATTACGCGAAGGGTTTTTTCTAACATTCTTAGTTGAGGACCAATGGATGGATACTTTTGATGATGCACTGCAATTTCTCAAAGTCGCTATGTTCAAATGACCACAGGAACCTGAAGAAATCATTCAACCGGAATGAACACATCAGTTAATCCATGCCTTAGAATGTTACAACCTACGAGTAGAGGATGACGATGATGATCCCCGAAATATTAACATTCCAGAAACAGAAGGAAGCCTTGAAGTTCAAGGACCAACGATTGAGGATCTCGATATCACAGCACCTCTAAAAACAAAACAGGTGAACATTGGTATAGAGGAAGAGATGACGTACACGACTCTGGGGGCTATTGGGATGAAGCCATGGTGGATAAAGTCATCAAGTTACTGCACAAGTATCAAGACCTATTCCCGACCAAATTGACAGAACTGAAAAGGATTCTCAATGAACTGGGGGTGATGAAGATAACTTTGAAGCTAGACACGAAGCCTATTAAGCAGCGCCCCTACCATTTGAATCCGAAGTATAAAGAAAACGTCAGCGAAGAATTGGACAAGATGCTTGCAGTAGGAATTATTGAACTTGTCGAAGAATCTAACTGGGTGAGTCCTATGATAGTGAAGAGAAGAAACAAAAGGGTGAAATTCAAATCTGCGTGGATCTCCTAAAACTAAATGATGTCTGCATTCATGACCCATTCCCAACCCCATTTACAGATGAAGTCCTGGAGAATGTTGGTGGAGAGGAAGCATACTCCTTCGTAGATGGGTTCTCAAGATATCACCAGATCAAGATTGTGTCGGAAGATAGGAGCAAGGCCACCTTCATGACTGAATGGGGATGTTTTCAGTACATTGTGATGCCCTTCGGATTAAAGAATGCGCCCGCAACATTTTCACGTGTAGTAGTGGTTGCGTTCAAGGAATTCATTCATCAGTTTTTGGAGGTTTATTTTGATGATTGGACTGTATTTGGGCTAGTCAAGAAACATGTGGCAAGCTTACGATTGATGCTGGATATGTGTCGACGACACCAAATTGAGCTAAATCATAAAAAGTGTACCTTCCTTGTTCCTTTTGAAAATTTTCTTAAACATGTAGTCTACAGATGGGGCCTGATGGTGGACCCTATGAAAATTGTTTTCATACTAAATCTGCAAGCACCGAGCAGTGTCAAACAACTTCGCACCACATTGGGACATATTGGGTACTATAGGAAGCTTATTAAGGACTACACACAAATCATGCCACCAATGGAACAATTGTTAAAGAAGGACGCTATGTACTATTGGAATGAGGACTGTAAGAGGAGTTTGGAGATTCTAAAGGGAAAAATGGCCTTGGCCCCCATCTTGGTTTTCCAGAAATGGGACATTGAATTTCATGTACATGTGGATGTGTTGTGTATCACACTAGGCGTTGTACTCACAAAAGGAGCGGAAGGTATTGATCACCCAATCACGTTCACAAGTTGGCGGCTGTCAAAAGTAGAAAAGAATTACTCCACTACTGAGCACGAGGGATTGGCGATGGCATATGTGCTCTAGAAATACTGCCACTATCTACTCAATGGGCATTTTAAAATGTATACTGATCACTCTGCATCAAAATACCTGGTCAATAAGCTTTTGTTGGGGGGGCATATTTGTAGATGGCTGTTATTGTTCCAAGAATATGACTTCGAGGTCATCGTAAAGAAAGGATGCCTAAATGTTGGTCTAGATCACATGTCCCAAAATGAGAATGGTGAGGAGCCAACAAATTTAGAGGAAGGACTACCTAATGCACAACTCTATGCAGTATGCATCACAAATGGTAATTTTGAAGATATAATCCAATTCTTAACCACGGGAACTACGTCGCAAGGGTATTCAGTTCAGTAGAAGAAAGAATTAGTGACACATGCGGCATATTTCACTGTTATCGCGGGGAACCTCTACAAAATGGGAAATGGTGAAATATTAAGAAGATATGTACTTGAATTTGAATGGGGACAAATCCTCGCCAAAGCACACGGAGGGGTAGTAGGAGGACATTATGTAGGATGGGCGACAAGGTAGAAGGTTCTTCGTGCCAGACTATGGTGACCAACTCTACATCAATATTCAAAAGCCTACTATCGGGCCTGTGATGTATGTCAACGGACTGGGAAACCATCGTGAAGGGATGAAATGTCGCTCAATCCATAAGTGACATTGCAACCATTTGAAAAATGGCTAATCAACTTTGTGGGGCCCATCACGCCTCAAGGAAAGACGGGTGCATGCTATATCATCACCGTGACATAATAATTGACTCGATGGATGGAAGTGCAACAAGTTAAGGACTGCATGGCCGCTACAACTGCAAAATTCTTATTCGCGAATGTGTTGACATGGTTTGGATGCCCGAAAATTCTAATGAGTGACCGCAGAACCCACTTCCTAAACAAAACTATCAGTGCATTCACTGAGGAATTCCAGGTATATCATCAACAAAGTACATCGTATCATCCACAAGCGAATGGGATAGTGGAAGCTTTCAACAAGATTCTAGAGAGTGCTTTGACCAAGATCTACAATGCGAAGCGCAATGATTGGGATTTGCGCGTACCTGCTGTGCTATGGGCATACTGAACCACATGCAAGAAATTGAGGAGTCAAACACCTTTCCAGTTAGTCTATGGCACAGAAGTCGTCATGCCAATGGAATACATTGTACCTAGTTTTCGAATCACAGCAATAACAAGCATGGCAGAATATGGAGCATTGGAAGAAAGGCCAGCACAACTAGAAGAATTAGAGGAGGAATGGTTTCTAGTAGGATTCCATCAACAAGTACAAAAGTAGCGCGAAAAGGCTTGGCATGATCTGCCATATCAAGTTGTGCACATTCAAAGAAAATGATTTAGTATTACTATATGATAGCAAGTTTGAGAAATTCCCTGGTAAACTCTGGATGCATTGGTTAGGACCATATGTCGTCAAAGAAGTTACAGATGGAGGTGCGGTCTATCTTAGCAAGCTTAATGGATAGCCATTCCTCGGAAGAGTAAATGGTAGTCACCTGAAGCTCTATATAGGTAGGTTGATAGCCTGACTAACCGACCAAAGTAAAGTCTCAACGCTCTACACAGTTGAAAGAGAGCACGAGACGGCAAAGCAGTATGTGAGGGAACTATGCGACAATGGGGGTCTGCGTCGTATTGGTATGGCACATGGATCCTGGTTGCACAGAAGGGGATCCACTACTACAAGGACAAGCAAGGAAGTGACCGTTGTTATCACTAGTCATGACAAGATGTATGAGTTAAGACGAAAAGGAGCGGGTGGTGGGTAATTAAGTCATGGAGTACGAGCAATTGATGGTTAATCTAGCATTAATAGGCCAGAAAAGGAGGGAATGGCAGAATTTGAATTTCGACAAGGCTATAAATCACAGTGGGACACCTACTGCATAAATTATAGTATCTGGAGGCTCGATATGGAACCCATGAACCTTGATGGTGGAAGACTAAGCTGAGTAGAGATGTAGGACTTTCTGAATAGTGCAAGATCGCAAGGTGGGGGCGCCATGCTACGCTTAATGCCAAAAGTGGGAGATGTACCGGAAAGCTTCAGACAAGTAGTAGGACCAGTCTGGATGTCACTCCACAAACCATAGATTAACAAACAATCTACGAAAGCTATGGGAAAGATGGTGGATTCTAAGGCAAATGACAGAATTATGCTCACAAGTTCATCTCTAACAAGCCTGGAAGATTGGGATCTTGTGGAAAACAACATCTTTCTTGCAAAATTGCAACATAGGGTAAAACAGATATTGATTATACGGGATCAGACAGTGCAAACTTGCTATACCTGCATGAAGAGTTCATGGCTCTGATGCCTCAGCTAGAGCTAAAATCCTAGAAGGATCTGATTTGTGTTAACCAAGCAGGGTAGAATGAGCATCATTGGTTTAGGGAAATAGTGGGAGCAATGGAGTAGGAGCATGAAGAAGCATGCAAGAAACAAGGATAGAATGACAAGGTGCAATATGTCACTCACAGAGATGGTGAACCGTGAAGTTTTGACAGCATGTCTAGCTGCACTAACGAGTGACTTGGGATGAGTCATGATGATTGTGTTGGGGGCCTGTTGGGTAGCAGACCCCCCTGTAATGGTTTTGGGGCTCAAAGTCTGAAATTTTGAGTAAAGGAATGAAAAAGGATCCGCGAAGTGTGTGGAACGTGAATTGTAATCGGTTAAGTCCAAGGGTAGTCTGCCCTAAAATGTTATAGATTAGTCTAGAATGTGTCGGCCTGCCCATGGTCCACGGACCATGGGAATGTATAAATAGAACGAGGATCTAGGTTTAGAAGACAGGTTTTGGAATGATAGCTTTTATGTATGGGTTTGTGAAAGCGAAAGTGCTCTGAGTCTGTAAGTCTGAGTCAAGGGTAGTAGAGGGTAGAAGAGCCTCTGCAGCTATGTGTGCAGAGGCCTGATAGAGTCAACAACTGTGTGTTCAGACCCCTGCAGCTGAGTGTGTAGGGTGGAAAGTGGAATGTACTGAACAAAATATTAATAAAGATAAGTGTTTCTGAAATATTGTGTATCTGATCACCGATCTGAATGTTTATGCTTATGTTATGATTTAATGAAGTATATTTATGACTGCGCGCACTGGGTTTAATTGTTAAATGTTTGCTTAAACACCTTAAAGAATAGATCAGATCTATAATGATAGTAAGAAGAATAAGGAACTAAGAAACTCCCCCTCACGGTTCTTCGTGAGGTTTTTACTGCTGCGCAGACTAGCAGAAGTAAGTAGATCGGGTTGTGAATTCTCCAGTCCTCATCAACACATCCCTAGGGTGTGGAAACCTAGTTCCAACACCCTCCCATACTGCCTCGGGTGAGACTTCAGTCCACTTCATGGATTGTTGCCGAAAGGGCCGATAGTACGAGATTTGTTTGGCTAAAAACTCTTCCGAACCTGGGTTAGGGCCCAATAAGCCAACAATGTTGCTTATGTGTGATGATTTATTCTGTTATTACTGCACATGGTTATTGTTTAAATGGTTAATAAAGTACCGATACACTAATTAAAGATCAATATATGATGAATTAACTGAATCAAAAGTTCATTGGATATACACTGGTTGCCTTAAAGGTAGTTGCATGCAGACGCGAGTTCGCTTCATTGAAGTAGTGTATATAAATTAGAGTATGAAAATAAAAAGTTATTGATTTGATAAATACTGATTCACCCCCTCCCCCACCCCGCTCTTAGTATTATTCCCAATAGTATGATAGTTTCTGATGACTGTCATGGTCTTGTTTAGATCTTTGGTCTTTGTTGTAAATTTCATGTATATCATTTGATGTAAAGGTCATGTAAAGACCTATGATGTAATAATTGTTATATTCAGTCATGTAAGGAGTTTTGAGATCATGTCAAATATGTAATCCCACTTGATTGAGTGGTTGAGTCATTTGATGTATCCCCACTTGGTTGGGTGATTGATGTATGTATGAGTCATTAGTGATAAGAAGGTCATACTCACATAGTTGAGTTATAGAGTCATGTTATTCCTTGAAAAATATTTATGCAGACTTTGCATGTGCTAAGGGGGAGCATGGACAGTATAGTTCATCTCAGCATGTACTAAGGGGGAGAATATCTTGGTCCGTCCTTTGCCCGTGATGCCAAAGGGGGAGAGTATCTTGGTGTTGCTTGATATATCTAATAAGTTCTATAGCTTGAAGTGATCAACACCAATATGGTTTCCATCAAGTTCAAAGGGTGAGATTGTTGGCATTATGGTACATGTGTTGTCCTTGATGGCAACCCACTCACAGGTCAGTTTATAATTGATAAAGGGAAACTCACATTGTAATAGGTCATTTCATAGGTAATAGAGTAATGGCATAGAAGAACAGGAGGATGGAATAGACAACTACATATCAGAATCAAGCAATTGAAGAAAAAGAATGTTTTCAATTGTATCAAGTTGTATACACTACTTCACTAGTCCAAGTAGTGTATACAAGCAGGTTCACTGAACAAAAAGGGCGTTTAATTATGCACACACTTTCACAAGAGTAAAAGCATGTATGGGATGGAAAATTAAGGAAAAATAAGATTAATGAATACCAAGGGTCCATACCATGGTATTAGCCCACAATATTGAGCAGAATAATGGTTACCTAATCCCATCTAAGAATACCACACGTTCTAAGTGTTGTTTTGGTCTGAGGAATTGAGAAAGGATAAAACTATATAAGAAGGAGAATATCAAAGGACTAAGTGTGAAAGTGAAAGGGCTTTTCATGAATACTTGTATCTGAAGTATATTTTATGTTGCAAGGGCTATGGTTATGATATGATCTGAAATATCTTGTGAACCTTTGGATACAATGTTGGATCAAGATCATGAGACCTTAAATGACATATCATTGTATGATCTAATAATGGATGGGCTAGATATGAATGCTAATGCATGTTTTATCATTTATATGTTATGAGTTGGGTATGTCTAATGTCTGGAATAGCTGTGAAGTTATAAGTTATTATTTGCAAATGTATACGCTGGCTAGCCTTGGTGAAGGTGCACATACAAGCTCGTTCAACTCTTCCAAGTAGTGTATGAAAAAGAGAAGCTTGTTGTTCAGAGATGAATGATTTATCTGATCAGTGATACTGCTTTACTATTGTTTTTCAATGATGTCTTCATTAGATCTAAAATTAAAACTGATTATATAAGGAGACTGAGTCTGGTTGATTGATTGATTGAGTGAGAAGGATGATCTTTGCTGCTATATGTTTAAAACTCTATAATTCGATAGTAGATCTTCAAAATGTTACTAGTTGGTACAATTTTTGGTTCAAAAGTTGTATGATTCACTATTTTTAGAGGTATACACAGGTTGGGTTAAAGGGAGAAGCATATACATGCAGGTTGGATTCATTGTAGCGTATACAATCTGACACATGATTTTTGAGTTTGCTGTCAGTTCTGGTTGTTGATACAGTGTTCTGAGTTTAGATATTTGTTCTAGTTACAATGATATGAGTGTTCCAATTGATTGGTTGAATTTTGATTAAGTATTGGTTGATTGGGTTTTGAGTGAATGTTTGATTCAATTGTGTCATAGGTTCAATGATTGTTTGATGCAGTTCTGTCAGAAATTTTAATGATTGGTTTAGAAAGTGATGATTGGGTTTCAGTTATATCAGAGATTGATGATTGGGTTTCAGTGATTGATTGATGCAGTTTTATTTGATAGATGTATTGTAGATGTGATGAATTTTGAGCTTCAATGTTACTGATGGCTCCAGTATGAAAATTTGATTAAACGTAGCCTACATATTGCATTGTTGTGTATCAGGAGTATCTAGTCTGAAAATTTATGAAACGTAGTCCGTGGAAGATACTGAACATTGGAGCCTTCAGTGAGGAAGTTGAACCTTCCTTCCAGTATTAGCTGGTGATTAGATCATGCGGTTGTATCTCCCTTCCAGTAGAAGCTAGAGAATGGGAGAAGGTTGTAGCCTTCTGTAGGTGGATGTATGCATACTGGTATGAGTTTGCACCAGTACAAGATTGTAAACAATTTATTCTTTATACTAGAAAGGAGACAGAGGCAACAAAAACAGGTGGTTTTTATCTCGCATTGGGTTTCCACCTTAAATATTGGTTTTCATGTCTGTTGCTTATGTGTGATGATTTATTCTATTATTGTTGCACCTGGTTTATTGTTTATCTAAGGGTTAATAAAGTACTAATGCACTGGTTGAAGACAAACATATGATGGATTAACTGAATTATAAGTTCATTGGATATATGCTAGTTGTCTTAAAAATAGTTTCGCTCACACGGAGGTTCGATTCAATAAAGTTGCGTATAGAAATATGAATATGAAATGGAAAAGTTATTGATGATTTGTAAATATTGATTCACCCCACCCACTCACTCTCAGTATTTTTCCCAACAAGTTCATAGGCGAGAGACTAATGGAACAAAATAACAAAATGATGGGACAAAGGTTTACAGATCATAACCAGAAGTTTGATACAGGGGAATATTTGAAGATCTATATGCGAGTTCATCAAGGCCAAGTCGCATATACACGTAAGTACAAAGGAGAAAATCCACGTACATGTTGACACACTAATTTAAGAATACCAAGGGTCCTTAACATGGTATTAGCCAACACTATTGAGTGCAGTAATGGTTACTTGATCCCATCCCAGATTACCACCAGCACTAGTGTATTTTTGACTCATGGTATTGGATAAGGCACTAACTATATAAGGAGGTGAAGATCAAAGCGCTAAGTGTGAATGTGAAAGGGTTTTTGATGAATACTTAATTTGAAGTATAATTTCATTGTAAGGGTCATAGTTGACTCATAGATCTGAAATAATTATGCACCGATGAATACAATGATGGGTCAAGATCATGATACCTGAAATGACTTTCCATTGTATGATCTGTTCATGGATTTACTAGATCTAAGTACTGACGCATGTTTTTTAATCTTTGAATATTATGATCTAGGGCTTTCTAAAGTTCTAAAGAGTTGTGCAATTTTAGGTCAAAATTTGCAGATATGTATGATGTTTGGTCTTGGTTAAGTCATGTATACACGCAGGTTCATTTCTTCAAAATCACCTACATGAAGGAAGGGTTTCTGTTCATAAATGATTGATCAACCTGATCAGTGTTGTTGTATCTTTGTTGTCTATCAATGATTTCCTCATGTTGATCTCAGTTGAGTGATAATGTCTGAAGTAGAACTGATTGAATGATGAAGTTGAATTTGGTTACAATTTGATTGGTTGAAAACATTATTGATGCTGCTAAATATATGAAGCTTTGGTTAGCTAACAGAATATTTCATAATAACTTTGGTCAACTCTATGTCTGATTCAGAATTACAAGTTTTTAGTATATTGAGATATGTACATAGGTTTCTCTACAGAAAAGAATGTATACACACGGGTTTCCTTAAGTGTAGTAGCATATACACGTTGGCATATGAATGATCAGGGTTTCAGTTGATTACATGTGTTGATGCAGTATTTTGAGTTCAGTTATGTGTTCTAGTTATAGTGATCTCACTTTTTTGTTTAAATCAAGTTGGTGTTTTCTTCAGTTGATCTACAAGTTGTGAGTATTAAGGTAGGTGGATCCAATGTGAAAATTTATGAAACATGGTCGACAGATGTTGCTGAGGGTTGGAGCCTTCAGTGAGGAAGTCAAAGCTTCCTACAAGTACTAGATGGTAAATAGATAAGTGGGTTGGAGCTCCCTTTCAGTAGGAGCTGGAGAACGAGTGAAGGTTGTAACCTTCAACAAGTGGGTACCTGTGTACTAGCATGATTGTGCACCAGTACAAGAACGTAATAATTTTTTGGTATTAATAAGTTTGAAGAATGAGATGAAAACAACGATGGTTTTCTCCCACAATGGGTTTCCACCTTAAATCCTAGTGTTCATTTGTGATACCTTATTCTGTTCTTATTGCAACTACTTACTTCATATCAAATGCCTGATAAATCTGTTACATTATGGTTTATGTTTAACAAATAAATAATTAGTTGTTTGCAAGTTTACTAAGAATACACTAGTTTCTTTTACAACAATCGTGTACATATGCGAGTTGGGTTCAATAAAGTCACATACATATTTCAGAAAAGAAAATTATTATTGTGAGTTTTTTAAATACTGATTCACCCCCTGTCAGTATTTTTCCCAACATTATCAACTACAACCATGATGAAACTCTTTCCTTTAGACTTGGGTGAAACTGTGATAAAATCCATTGAAAACTCCTCCCAACGTTGACTTGGAATGGCTAAAGGTTGTAACAGACTTAGGATCTTAATTGTCTCGACTTTATTTTGCTGGAAAAGAAAACATTCCACCACAAACTTATGAATATCAGATTAAAGGCCCTCCCAAAAAAATCCTTCTTGACCCTGTGGTAAGTTTTTAAAAATCTTGAGTGCCCTCCTATGGGAGAGGTGTGCAATTCCAAAAGAATCTTTTGTTTGAGTTGGAAATTCTTGCAAATATATAAGCAGTATTTTCACCATATTGAATCATTTTTCTAACTAAATGTATCAGATATACTGGGATCTTGCTACAGCTTTTGAATTAGCATCCACACTTCTTCATCACTCTTGCATTTATCCCTTGCTTTAGTTATCCAATCTAGTTGGATAATAGAAATGGCACAAATAAATCCTTCCACATCCTCATCTTTCTTGAGAGTGCATCTGCAACAACATTTTTCTTCTCTTTTTTGTATATGATTTCAAATTCATAACCTAACATCTTTGTGACTCATTTTTGTTTCTCTTCTGAAGATAATCTTTGTTCCAATAAGTATTTAATACTATCATGATGTGTTTTTACCTTGAAGTTTCTTCCCATTAGGTAAGGTTGTCATTGCTTTAGTGCAAGTTGTATTGCCAACATTTCCTTCTCATAAATAGGTTTGTTTGAATACTTTCCTTTGATTGGATGACTTTCAAAAGTAATAGGTCTTCCTTCTTGCATTAAAAAAACACCAATTCCATTTCCTGAGGCATCACATTCCATGATAAAGGTTTTTGTGAAGTCTAGAGTAGCTAAGGTTGGTGCTTGGAACATTTCCTCTTTAAGATGTTCAAAGGCCTTAGTTGCTTCTAAAGTCCAAGAAAATGCATCTTTCATCAGTAATGTTGTTAGAGGTGTTTCTATTCTCCTATAATTATTAACAAACTTACGATAATACCCCGTCAACATGAGAAATCCTTGAAGATGTTTTATGGTTGTGGGGATTTTCCATTCCTTAATGGATTAATTTTGTTAGGGTCTACGCTAACACCCTCATGAGATACAATATGACCCAAATATTGCACTTACTATACTCCAAAGAAACATTTTGTTATGCTCTTGACCTGCGAGAAATCCTAGAATACCATAAATGCAAAGAAATATAACCCGTAACACTGAATAAAATGAGAAAAATAACAAGTATTTTATTATTCAGAAATAGATCCAGTGTTCAATTGCCTCATCGAGGGGTCAACCTCCAGCAGGTTAGAGCTCGATTACAAATAATACTAGATCATATTTCCCTTACTAGTTATGACTAATTATAGCTAAATGACCTCCAATAACCTAATGACTAATGGTGCTTTGCATAACATGGGTTAACCACTTTATTTCTTAACTAGGGCCATTTTCAACTAACTGTGGTCCCTTTCTTAAATGCGGGTCAACCACTTACAATTATTAATATGGGCTTGATTGAATCTCTAATTAACTATGACTATGACTCATCCCATTGGGCTTATTACATAAATAAAGGGGTTAGGGTTGGACCCTAACATGCCCCCCCTCCCATCAAAAGAAACCTTGTGCTCAAGGCTGAAGATGTGAAAACTACTAAAGAATAGTGGCTAGTTCCTAGGTCACATCTTCTAGAGAGGTGTCTTTCCACTTGACGAAGAATTCCATTATCGTGTGGCCACGGAGATGTCTTTCATGGGTATCGAGACCCTGTTTTGGTTGGAGCCAGACTGAGCCTTCCTCATCCAATTTGGGTAGACTAGTTTGAATTTTGTTATTTTTCCTAACCTATTTCTTGAGGGATGATACATAGAAGACTGGATGGACTTTTGAAGTTGGTGGTAAGGCCAGTTTATAGGAAACTGCTCCAATGCAATGAAGTATCTGATAAGGTCCATAGAATTTTGGTGCTAGTTTCTGGCATCCCTTTTCTTTGAGACATGTTTACTTATATGGTTGCAGTTGCATGAATACTTGATCCCCTTCCTGAAATGTGTGCTTGAAACGATGTTGGTCTCCATATTTCTTCATTTGATTATGATCTTGATGTATATTATCTTTGAGATGAGCTATCATGGCGGCACAGTTCTGTAGGAGTTGATCAACTGAGTGCAACTTGGAACATCTAGGGATATAGGAAATAGGTGAAGTTGGGGGTTATCCATACACTACCTTGTATGGATTCATCTTGGTGGCTTCATGGTAGTTAGCATGATACCACCATTTAGCTAAAGGTAGCCACTGTACCCATTGATGTTGCTTTTCTGAAGTGAAGCACCTTAGATATGTCTCCACACATTTGTTGGCTGCTTCTGTTTGACCATCAGTTTGGGGATGTGTGATGCAGGTAAATTCTAAAAGTGGACACAAACAATTCCTCTAGACCAAGAGAGCAGGTCTAGTCACAAACAAAAAATCTATGGAATATTTCCTTCGGCTAGAATCAATTAAGAGGGCCTACCTCTTAGAATGTTATTCCACTTGGTGATGATCTTGCTTCCTCACTCCAGCTATCTTTTGTTTCCTTCCTTCAAATACTTGAAACAAGCAAACACCAACTGCAACAAACATGACATCATACAATATTATATTCAACCTAGTTAATAGGTAAACAAACATTAATCCATAAAGATGTAAAATGAAACTTCATGTAGGAAATCAATCGATAGTTGCATTAATATAAATCAGAAAGAGATTACAATTGGTGCCTTGACATTTATTGTCTCCTCTGACGTATCCAGGTTCCCACACTTTTGCTAGCGCTTCATGAACAACCCCAACAATCAAGATTTTAAGGCCTCTTTCCATCTTGTCTCAAATCACACCCAAGCACACTATTCTCCCTTAAACATACACTAGCAAACTTTAGACTATAGATGTCTTGTTGATTATTCCAACTCCAAACTAAAAAACTAGCTTTTGCCTGGGAAAAAGAGAAGCTTTTATAGCTTGGATGGATTAGAGATGGTTTATCTTCTCATGGGAGAAGACCTTATCTCTTGGACTAGTTCCATCCTAATAGGGGAAAGGAGCCTAAACTAACCTCCTTGACTCCATCCAGCGTAACCATTTACCAGACTTATGTTACGAAGCTTCTAGAGCTGGATGCTTTGGCTCCATATTTAAAAAACTTTCCAAAAGAGGATCGACACCACTGAGAAAGGGATTAGTCAATCTAATTGGTGCTAGGGACGGTTTTAATCCCTTCATAACAGTGTGAGGAGGACACAGGTCATTAGAGTTGGTCTTGTAAACTGGGGTAAACAGAAGCTTTTTGGGGAATGGTGCAAAAGGGAATTGTTCTGCTCTTGAAGAGGGACACAATTGAAGAGGGACAGAATGGGAGTTTCTTTATGATAGGAAAGCATGTCGGGTACACTGTAGAGGTCCTCTAGGATCATGGATAGGGAGTACAAGGACAATGACAAAATGTTGTGTAATATGAAGGCCGAACTAGAGTGAGAAGTGAAATTCTTTAGAAGTGAGTGTGGGGAACTGGAGTCCATCATTGGAGAACCTGCAAGTGAGCATAGATAGATACAAATCACTGAAAAATTTGAATAATAATACATGAATCATGGTATGGAAATAGCCATCCAGAGAATGATCATGTAAACCAATCCAAGTCATGGGCGCAACCATCCAGCGTAAAGGATGATAATGAAACCAAGGTATGGTTGCAACCGTCTAATAATGAGAAGGATCACATAGAAAAAATCGTGGTATGGTCACAACCATCCATTTGAAAGAGACATGTCTATCAACATGACCATGTCAAATCGCCTCGCAACCTGGAATCGTAATCTTAGCATAGGGTCTTGCGCTCCAAATGCCCTGATCAAATTACAAATCCTAACATGTGAATGAACGTGTTGAAGCCGAACATGCTAAGAAGTTGCTTGATGACTAGTCAATGGTGTGAACTGTTAACAAGCGCAAGAGAAACCACTAATAATGACAATAGATCTCAAGGTACTGGCAACACATTTCATGGAAAGTGAATAAAGGAATTGATGTCGAACACCCGTGAAATCCCAATCGAAAGACAATGATGTGAACTTGTCGTCGAGTGCGAAGAACTTGCCATTAGGGCATGCAAGCTCTAAGGTAATGGAAGGGAGTCTCTCGACCAGCTTCCTAGATAATAAGCTGAATTCGATAGGAAGAAACCGTGTCGAAGGAGGGCCATGATGTATCCCACAACATCGACACAAGACAAAGGGATGCAAATGATTTTAGATGATACAAAGAATCAGGAGTAAGTGTAACTACAAAGGGACTGACTCTTGAACATATCGGTGACATGATTCTGAAGTTTGGTAGCTTTTGGATCCATAGGATTGGTGGTCAAGATGATGTGGTAGAGATCAAATGGAAGGAAAAATTTAATGGCACAACCCAGGAAGTTCAATGATGAAAGGAGGATACCCAACCTGACACAAAACAGATAGTTTCATGTTCAAGAATGAGCTGCTGACACAACTGATATAATTTCCAAATTTCCCCCACCATTTCTAGCAGGCACCCCAATTATTTTTAATTGCAAGCTTGAAGGGGATAAGATATTCTTGCACTGTAAGTTCATCCTTCAGACAAATCCGACCTAGTAATTTTAATGATCCTTAGGAAGGAGAAGCTCATGTTCGCCATGATGATGAATCCAATGTCATTTAATGTTTTAAAAAGTCTGACAAAGGTGTAACTCGATATCCTTTTCATGTTTAGAGAGTTTAAAAAAGTCATAGAAAAGAAAACTCCAGATGGTCCCTATTCGTACATTTGTGTCTCTCAAGCCTAAAAAGGTAGAAAATGATACTAGAGAGAATCGCTTGATCATTTCAATCAAGTAGTACCTTTTTCGTAAATAGTTTATCCCAACCCGAAAAAGGGGTAAACGTATACTGGGTAAATGATGTTTCACATCATTTAACGAGTTCAAAATGACAAGAGCACGACAATCTTTTCGTGTTTAAAAGGTAAAAAAAAAAAGCTGAAAATAGACCTCCCCATTTTATTTTCTTTAACAAGTTGAAAGGGAAAAATACTCGGCGATTTTTTCATTTGAACTTTACTAACAAAGAAAAGGGCTTAAATGAGGCTTGAGTATCATTGTCAACAATCCGTCACCTGTCACTAGACAAGACAGGTAAATGAATTATGCAGTTCTGAGGTAAAATAGGTCAAAAACACTTTAAAAACCCTAATATTTTCATAAAAATGAATAAAAAGGAGAAAAAGTAATCACTTTTACCATTTACCATTTCACCTTTTTGTGAAGGGATTTTTACCCTTTTGTGCCCTATTTTTCCTCTAGTAGATTGTAGGAGATCTGAGAGGTCATTTGCTAAGCCATCAGCTACAAGTAAGAGCCAAGACCTTAAGCTCCATTTTCATATTGTTTTTACCTATTTTTATCCATTTTTTGGATTTCATGGGGAGCTTATGGAAAAATAATTTCTCCATTGATCAGAGCGATTTCCGGGCACAGAATTGTGCCGATCGGGGGTGGCTAAAATTGCCAACCACGCTGTTGGTGCCACTATTTTAAAAATAATCGCGTTGATGCCGTGAGAAAAAAATTACATGCTTCTTGCTTAATTCAGTTGTTTGAATCCAAATTTCTTTGTCAAAAGAGGATCATTGACTTGATTAAATTGTTTTTGTAGGAAGAAAATCATTGAAAATGGTGGATTGGAAAGAAGGAGAGCATGAGGATATTGATACTCAAGCAATAGCTGATCCAAATTGCTTGGAGGCTTTGACGAACTATGGGCTCCTCAATTTCTTTCTCACACCAGGGATGCAGGCTCAACCTTAGCTGCTATGGTACCTGATTAGTCTCAGGGACATAAATTGGGAAATTTTTATCATCAGTGACCAAGAGCTAGAGTTGGAGTCTTTAGATATTTAGTTCATCATAGGACTATCCTGGAGAGGGGAAATATTCAACCTATATGGGTCAAGGCCGATTGGGGCAAGTGTGTCCATGTTACTTGTTGAACATTTCCTAGAAGCTCTCAAATCCAAGAGTGGCAAGATCGAGATCACGACTGTTCGGGATCTTATGTTGAGAGTGTTACTATTGACCATCAACAGAGTGGTTGGGTCGTAAGTGTTGCATGAGACTAACAAGTCAATGTTCCTGTGTGCCATCGAGTGCACAACGCCCACTATTTTTAACTTGGTGGAATCTATGAAAATCAACATGAAGTGCCAGCTATCAAAAGCGAAGGAGGGAAACCTGAAGCAATTTTGCTTTGGATATGTGATAGTGACCTTCTTCCTAGAGTGGGTTCCGCTGTTCAAATACCAGCTGATTGAGGTGGATTCGCCGATGCCACGAGACCCACGGATGGTCCGTTGGAGCGATTTGATTCCGAGGGTTATGGGGGGCCAAAAAATGTCCTACAAGCCTCCCTTATTCTCATGGCTATGATGAAAGTTGATCATAGTGGAGGATTGGCCTTACAGCAGTACCAAATTCCATGGAGATCTGGATATGCCACTCCTAGAAGGGGAGGATTTTGATGATGGAGGTAAAAAAAAACAATTTTTAGTTATTTTTTTATGTTTTTACTACTTTTGAAATATATGTGTTCATGACACTTCAATTTTATGAATGTAGATGTTGGACTAGAACACCCTACCCAGATGTCACCAATTTCCAGGCGTGTCACTCGGCAGTTTGATGTCGCTCCTTATCAGGAGGGGTGCAACAACGAGGAGGAGATTGCACAGAATCTTGAGGGCTTGACCCATGGGATTCGAGAGTACACTCAGATGGGTGATGTCCCATGCTAGTACCAGAGGCATACGGTAGGGGTATTAGATCAGATCCACAAACTACTGACTCATGTAGTTTGAGCAGTTACATGCCCTCAAGAGCATCATGCTGTTTAGTGCATAGGTCTAGCATTCCATTTTTTTTATAGGCCTGCGAGCAACGAATGTATAAGGTCTACGAGCCACCGACGTATTTCGAGCACACATATTATTTATATAAGAAGGATTTCGGCGTAAATCACATCAGGAAAGACCTTTGTCGACGCTTTTCGAACCAACTAGTGTGGTTCATCGTCAGGACAAGTTGAAGAGACAGATCAAGTCTGGCATGTTAAATAGTCTGAGCAGAGACTCCAACAGCTAAAAAGTACTAACGGTTATTTCCTGACCCAAGGAACCAGTCAAATTTTCATTTATTAATTTAATATTATTATTATTCTTACTATTATTTTATTCCTCATATTTATTATTTATTTATGGAATAAAGTTTAACTAGGTAAAAAGTGAAATAAAATAAAGGGTTAGTTATCTATTATTTATTTTAAATTATCAATTAATTATATATAAATATATATAAATAACTCACTAATATTCTTAATACTTATTATTTTATTTATGGAACTAATTTAAACATAAAATAACTTAATGTTTAGTTACTAAAGGTAATTCAATAATTTAAATTTATTAATAAATTTATAGAAAAATATATAAATATATAATTATTTTAATAATCATATAAAAATGAATATCATACTTTTTCTAAAGTTAGTTTAAAAAGTACCCTCATTTGTTTACCAAATTAATTATTTATTAAAATACCCAACTATATATGTAT
>APFE031030069.1:241892-252795 GCA_000404065.3 Pinus taeda
CTAGTGGCCAAACCACCTCAACCCTCAACCAGTGATTCCACCTCACGGTTGGACATCACTAACCGTCACCAGATTGGTCTCTATGAAAGCTGTCTAGGGCTCCATAGCATTTGTTCGAACCAAGGCTTCCAGGGCTAGTAACTCATCCAGGGAGGAAAAAACAAAAAAACAAAAAAACAAACAAACAAACAAACAAACAAACAAACAAAACAAAAAACAAAAAAAAACAAAAAAAAAGACAAAAAAAAAAACAAAAACCCACAATACCATGGTTATCCAGGAAATGGCAAGTCTAGGAAAAACCATTGTCAATCTAGGCAATCCTCCATGCCATTGACAGATCATAACCACGAAACCACATGCATGTGCCCTCTATGCAAGCTATCTAGGGCTCCATAGCGTTCGTTACAACTAAGGCTTCCAGGGCTAGTAACTCAACCCACAACCATAAGGAACATGAGAACCAACCAGGAAAAAAAAAAAAACACAAAAAACAAACAAAAAACAAACAAAAACCCACAATACCATGGTTATCCAGGAAATGGCAAGGCTAGTCAATCTAGGTAATCCTCCATGCCATTGACCGATCATAACCACAAAACCACATGCATGTGCCCTCCATGCCAAAACTAATAAGGAAATCGGACATGTGACTCGATACTTGCAAGCAAAACCCACTGTAGTTACTGATCCCGATGTCTTCTTGCGCTTTCCTGCTCTTCCTTTGCCTTGTTTCTCCAAATTCCAAGTATGCCACACTCCTCCAAGAGTGCTCCAAGAAAAAGTGTCAAAGATTATGAGAGAGAGAGAGAGTAGAAAATGAGAGCTACAAAACTGAATTTACAAAAAGATACAAATTGATCCTCATAAGCCTTTTTATTAACGAGGCTTCTATTTTCTTCATTTTTCCTTCATTTTTCTTCTCACATGTAACTACGACCTTTCACCTTCCTTTTCTCGTATTTTCCATTATTTTCATAAATAAAGTGATAATTAATGCCTCATGTCTTTCCAAAGCCTTTGCCACTGCCTTTGCTAATTTTCGTAGCCATTAATTTATCATAAGTGATCCCCATTGCTATGTTTTTGCCCAGCATTCAACTTGGAATACATGTTCCATGACCTTGGTTATTATTTTGCCTTTATTAACTTTATTACATGGAATTTTAACCAGGGTTGTTACAGAACCCTCCCCCTTTGGGGAACACCATCCTCGGTGTTAAATGACACCTACAACTAACAAGGTTGCTGGAAAGAAAATCATACTTTCCAGGGAGCTTTGTAACTTAGCTCGTTGCAGTATTTATAATGATCATCCTACTAAGAAGCAAACCAACATGAAAAACATAACAACATGGCAACCATAACGATATGACACCCATACTGCTTGTTGGAGCTTTATAACATAGCTCATGGCGGTATTTACATCCATATACATATATACACATATACCAAAACATCACACCAAAACATATGCCTAAAACACTCACTCAACCAACAAATAGGGAAGGATACATAGCTTGCATATGATCAACCATCTCCCATGTAGCTTCATCGGGTCCAAAGTGCTTCCATTGCACTTTAACCTACTCGATTGCTTGGTTCCAAAACATGAGCATCTTTCTCTGTGAAATGCACTGAGGTTTCAACTTGAATCCATGGCACCTTCCTGTCGTCCTTTTCCTTCTTATTCCATGGTTTTCAATTTGATTTCTTCCATTCCGCATCCTTTTTTTTTAGGTTGCTCTTCTGGTTTGATGTTTTGTCCGAATTGATATCATTAGGTATTATCTCGTGGAAACTTATATATATATATATATATATATATATATATATAATATATATATAGTATATATTATATTTATATATATATATTATTTAGTATTTATAGCAAGTAAGCTCTTTCTTAATCCTACTATTATAATTGTTTTACTTATATATTTTTTACTATCAACTCATAATATTACTATGTATATATATATATATATATTATATATATATATATATATATATTTAGTAAACAAATAAATTAAAAATGTTTGAACTAACCTTAAAGAGTATGTTATTTATTTATATATCTTTTTATTAATCCTAGCGTTTTTAACAACCTAATGTTATTATTAAATTATTTTTTATAATTAATTAATAATTTAGATAAATGAATTATTTTTAAATAAAGTAACTTACCAATATTATTATTTATTTATTTTATTTTATTTTTAATATATAATTTACACCTTCATAAAACTACCATTGGAATTGTTTTATTGATTTATTATTAACTAACCTAACTATATATTTATATTTTATAGATATATATGTTTATACATATATAGTTGGGTATTTTAATAAATAATTAATTTGGTAAACAAATGAGGGTACTTTTTAAACTAACTTTAGAAAAAGTATGATATTCATTTTTATATGATTATTAAAATAATTATATATTTATATATTTTTCTATAAATTTATTAATAAATTTAAATTATTGAATTACCTTTAGTAACTAAACATTAAGTTATTTTATGTTTAAATTAGTTCCATAAATAAAATAATAAGTATTAAGAATATTAGTGAGTTATTTATATATATTTATATATAATTATTGATAATTTAAATAAATAAATAGATAACTAACCCTTATTTTATTTCACTTTTTACCTAGTTCAACTTTATTCCATAAATAAAATAATAAATATGAGGAATAATAATAATAGTAAGAATAATAATAATATTAAATGAATAAATGGAAATTTGACTGGTTCCTTGGGTCAAGAAATAACCGTTAGTACTTTTTAGCTGTTGGAGTCTCTGCTTAGAATATTTAACATGCTAGACTTGATCTGTCTCTTCAACTTGTCCTAATGATGAACCACACTAGTTGGTTCAAAACGCATCGACAAAGGTCTTTCCTGATGTGATTTACGCCGAAATCCTTCTTATATAACTATGATTGATCACAGAAGCCTCAATTCTACAACACATATTATTTTTTGAGGCTTTGATGTATGAAAAAAATTATTCACACACACACACACACACACACACACACACACACACACACACACACATATATATATATATGTTATATTTTCCTGCTTACTATAATTTTACATGTTTTGCAAATGCTTATCAAACATATAATTAGCTAATGCATCTGTCAATGTATTCACATTTCTAGAAATATGATGATATGTAATGTAATCAAAATTTCTCTCCAATAGATGAATACATAGATACATTATCCATTGAGTTGAAGAATGACAAGCTGTGAATCAACGTTGACAAAAAAATCTCAGATGCCAAAAGTGATAGCTTTTGACAACAATTCGATAACTATGCTATACTCACTGATGTTATTAGTTGTTTGACCTACAGAAATCCCTTGAAGATCAATCAACTTATCATGGGGGTCATAAATGGCCCATGCTGTAGATGATAGGTTATGGGTACTTCGACAAGCGCCATCATCGAAAGTGTTGTGAGCAGACACCGACATCTACAAAGCAAGAAAAACCATAATAAGCAAGAAAGTTGGTTGCAAAACAACACACCAAACCATACTACACAAAAATGAATGACACACCTATTATACAAAAGTAGCCATGCAAGATGACTTAAGCATAGTACTTTTTGAGAGAGTCCATGCTTGGGCTCGAGTAATCAATCAACAGAGATGAACATCAAAGTTTTAACGTTGACATGACAAGTAAGCATCAACTCGGGCAAATAATAGAGTAGAACTCATATAACGCTTTGCCCCCATGCCCCCTGGGCGAGGTAGGGTTACAAGTCAAATGACAACCCCATTGCAATAATGGGCAATCGGTAGAAACTTGGGGAGGGAGAAAAAACCTGAATCCATGAGGGGATAAGGAGGCCCTCAGTTGAAAGATCTTGACAACGTCAGGACAAACTGACATGTCAATAGGCAATGGAGAAGAAAAATCCTCAAGACACATAGACATGACCACCAGGCCAAAACCAAGCCATGGGGAATGGGAGAACGCATCGAGAGATGTTTTCGAAACAAGATAATCAGAGGATACCGGAGGCAAAGCCGAAACAATTTACACATAAGTAATTTCGGCAGGACTTAACGGCATTACCTCGCCCCATGTGTCAACAAGATCCAGAGAAGTTGACTGAAATCATGTGAGCAGAGGCAACATGAGGAGGTGGGAGCAAAAAGATACCCATCAGAGCATGATCTTTAAAGAGTCTTGCCTCCACACTCTCATAAGGAGCACCAATGTGCTTGACATATGGAACATTTCCATCTAAGGAGGAAGATGTAAAGAAGGATAGTTGGTCAATAGTGACTATTCTACCTTGATGGGGAAAATGAATCACATGAAACAAGGAAGAGGGTACAACATGCATGGCATGGGTCCAACTCCATCCGAGTATAAGATTATAATTTAGATTAGCATCAAGGATCTCTACCTTGACGTGCACTTTCTTTCCCTCCAAAGTAATGGCAAGGTTGGGTAAGACACCGAATGGTCACGAATTTCACCCGTCAAAAGCTTCTCAAGTGTTAGGGGATTGGTTGAAAGTAAGAGAACGAATTGCCTTCCAACAAACAACAGACATGATGCAGGTGGAAGCACCTTCATCAATGATAGTTCTGTGAATGGTTTCCTCATTGATGATGACCTAAATGAGAAATGCAATATAATGAGGAAGACACAGAACGTGGTTTTCTAGATCAAAACATATAAGACTGGAATCAGCAGGATGAATAATGCCAATAACTGACAGTAATGATTTCCGTTGAGAAAAACAACTTTGAAGTACCTCGAGGGTAGACATAGTTGATGGCGCCTAAGCTAAATCCTCAACAATATTATAGTGCCGAGTAGTGGGAGCATTGGCATTGTACGATGACGTTTGTAGCACACCTTGAGAAGGTGGTCAAATGGTGGAATCAGGGTTAGGTCGCTCTATATGAAGATGGTCAAAACTTGACAGGGCAAAAGAAGAAGGAGCAACTTCTTTTTCTTTCCCTATTTTTGGGGTAGGAGTTTTATCATATTTTGATCTAGTATCCACATTAATGGGCGTACTCATCATGAACACTTGTGAACCTGAGGAAGCATATGATTGAGGTTGGTCTACCATTTGGGTTTTCTAGGATGGAAATGGCTCTCTTAGGATAGTTGGGGTCCCTTTGAGAAAACGACTAACTTCGGATCATTTGGGACAATCCTTAATATAGTGGTCCTCTTCACAAATGACGCATGGATACTTAGGCTTCTATTGGGAAGCATCACTAGTAGATGACTTAGGAGGACCCTATTTTGGGGCATCGAATTTACCTTTGCCTTTACCTTTCTTCTTACCTTTCTAGGATTTGTTTGCTACAGTAGATTGAACAACATGGACCTCTAAGGTTTTACCAAGGCCAAGTGGATTCTGAGAGGGGCTATTAGAAGTAGTGTTTGAGGCTGACTTCTATTTAGAAGAAGATTTTGTGGGGGCCTGGGACACTGAACCAATTACTCCATCAATAGGTAGTGTATCCTATGACTTCAATGTCGTTGGATCAGATGATGGCCTCGCAGCATTGTGTAATAACTCATATAAAGTGCTAGACTGAGAGTAAACAAGATCTAAGTATTGGGCACGAGGAATGGCTTGATCTTCCGTGATGCATCCACCCATAGCGATATCACGAGAAATTGGAGTGACGAATGATTTGGTGAGCCATTCAGTCAGTAACTGACCAGAAATCTCGAATTTGATTAGGTGACGCCTATGTCTCCCTTCATGGATGTGATTAGAGATGTGGGTCACAATATTTTGCTTGAGCGATGTGAGCAAATTGGTGTCAGTTTCATAGCAAATCGGAAATTAGAAATGCGTGAGGAAAGCCATGGCTAAAGAGTTGAAGTCATAATAAGTATTTCGAGGGAGCTCAATGTACCACTTGGCTACAGGGCTTGTGAGAGTTCATTGGAAAGGATGGAGACAAATAGAATCGTCAATGTAAGAATTCGAAGAGCACCAGAGGTGATATGTCATCACATGGGCTTGACGATCTTCTTTCGCTTTCCCATTAAACTTTGGACAATCGCTTGGGATCTTAGATGAGACCGGAGGCCAGTAGGGCGAATGAAGAATTGGATCATTCATGAGTTGAGACACATCTGGCAACTCTAGTGTAGCCGAGAACGACAATTTAGTATTGAAAGGCATTGGAGGCTAATAAGCGGGTCCAGTCGGAGGAGCCCATCCCTACTGGTAAGGATTTTGTCCCCATAGTGGAGGGTTTTATCCATAGGGCATTTGATTTCTCCCCCATTGTAGGTTACCTTGCCTGTAGGGAGGATTCTGACCTTGAAAGCCTTGAAATTGTCTAGCCATAGGTTGTTGATAAGCAACATACAGGTTAAAAGGCTATTGAGCTTGTTAACCTTGGACATATGGGTTTTTTACCTGTTGTCCATGGACATATAGGTTTTGAACCTATTGGCCCTGGACATAAGGATTTTTGACCTGTTATCCTTGGACAAGAGGATTTTGAACCTGTTTCCCTTAGACATGAGGATTTGGGGCCTGTTGTTGCAGGACTTGACCCTGACCTTGTCCTTGCAAAGGTTGACCTTGTTGATATGTATATAAGGGTTTTTTCTACCTGGGTTGGCCTTGCTGCTACGAGGGCTGACCTTGCAGCTGCAAAAGCTATCCTTACGGCTACAGAGGTTGGCCTTGTGAAGACATAGGTTAGGAGGTTTGCTGAATATAATGCATTTGCAGCTGCTTGGTTTGTTGTAACTACTGCAAGGGTTTCCCCTGTGGTTGTGGTAGTGGTCCTTCCTACTGCATCATCATATCATGTTGCTGCATGTTTGGCCCTTGCTGCAATGAAGGTTTCCCTTGTTGTTGCATAGGTTGTCATTGTTGTTTCAAGGGTACTTAGATAGTTCCTGGATTGAAACCTTGAAAATTTCCGAGCTGTATTTGGCCATAGCCACCCAGAATGGTGGTCGGACCAAGCTAAATGTATTGTCCAGTCTGAAGAACGTAAGGTTGATTTACTATTCCTTGGGAAACATATGGAACATAATGAGTTTGGCACTGAACCTGAGCCTCATAAGGCTGCTGATACTAGAAATTACTCGACCCAAACGAACCGATGGGATTTTGGACTTATTGGTACTAGAAATTGCTTGATCCAATAGGACCAACAGGGTTTTGAATAACACCAGAATAAGGTTGGTTCACCCCAACCATGTGAGAATGTGAGCTACTCACATTAGTTGTGCCCGACACCATAAAGACATTCGGATTCTGCCCCCTAGGTGGTTGCATAGCTTGTGGACTTATTGGAGGGACCAAAGGACTGACAAAGGCAAGACTTGAGACTGTCGGTTGCACCGGACTGGTGACTTGGACTAATGAGACAAGAGGTTTTGGAACGGTGGGCTGCACTAGGACTGAAGTAACTACATAAATCAACATCTGTTGGGGGGTCAGATTCTCAATGAACGGGCCCATGGTAGGCATAGCACCAGACACCCAAACATGATTATGATAAAGCGAAGAGGCACTAGGTATACCTAATACCAATTGTGCTAGTCACATAATTAGGAGGTAAGTTTCGGCAAACATTAATCGGAATGCTTCCCATGTAGGGGAAACCTTCAAGAGGAAACTGATATTCTTTCTCTTCGACAGTGTGTGGAGTGGAAACCTCCGACTGACCCAGAGAGGAGACTGGAAATTCACCTTTAGGCTCCATGGGTGGAAAAAAGCAACGACGAATGACCAAAGATGTTTAAGGGGATAATTCCAACGGAATACTTGGCTGATTGTACTGACCGTATGGATGTTGTGGTGATATCACAACAAGGTCGAACAAAGGATTCAGAGGATAAACAACTAGTCCAAGCTGACTATTAGGAGTCAGCTGACTCTTGGGAATCTAGATAGGGTTATCCACAGATTCTAGGCCAATATATGAAAGTGACCCAGTATCTAAGGGAGGTGGAGGACGAGATGACAAAGGTTAAATGCTCAAAACGATTCAAAGTTCAACATCTTGGTCCTCAAGTGACTGCGGTAATTCAAGAAATGGCTCCTCATACAATCTTTCAGATGGAGGAGAGGAAGAGGAACTAGGTGAACTAGATGGTTTAGCCACGATGGCTTCGCCTCAAATAACAGGAACATAGAGATAAATTCCAAGGTTTTAAATGTACTTTAAAATGAATACTCATGATTTGGTCTAGAAAAGACTAACAGGGATGTTATGAGATCATGGGCAACAATTTTTTAAGATGTATAAACAAACTGGTTCTCTTTAATGTTTTAAGAGTCGAGAAAGAAGAAAAGGTGACTCTATCACTTTCAATTTGAAGCGGGCTCAAAAGGACAAGTGCTCAGATCATATTTTAATCTTAAAGAGTCAAAAATATCAAATGACTACTTAGGATGATCTAGGTAAAAGGATTACCAAGTAACCATGAACTGCAGAATACTCCCGGCAAACTGAGAAGTATGAGCAGGAAAACTCCTCGAATGTTGTGTTTGGTATATCACATTTACAAGGCAGTAGACTCATCTTCCTATGGATAAAGGATTCTCGACGGTACGGGCAGCAAAAATCCGTACTAATGTTGCCTAGTCCCGCAACGAACAATAGCTGCTAGGTTTAAAGACACTAGAACGTGTCTCTACCCTACACCTTCTAGATGTGAACATTAGGTTTCAAATGCGCCTTAGGTTAATTGAGTTCATTTTAAATTTTATCTTGAATTATGTCTCGGTTTTCAGGCCTTCGCAATGTGACTTGAAAAATGTTGTATGTAGCTAATTGAGACAAGACTCTTTCAATTCGATGAATTGTTTACATTAGAGAGGGTATAAAACACAATCAAATGCAAACAACCAAGAAACTAAAAGAATTTTTTTTTTTCACTACTTTCCTTTTTAAAAACAAAATAATGAAAAAAAAACTCTTCCCAATTCCTATTTTCCTAACAACTGCACTTAAAGAAGTCCTTTCAAAGGTAAAGAGAATTCTTTTTCTTTTCAAATGAAAATGCAACTCTAGTCTTCAATGATGCTAACTAGCGTAACATATTGATGCAGCAAACTAGAATTATGTACTCTTCATGAAATGACAAAAAGGAATTTTCTGTAAAACACTTCAATGAAAAAGTTTTGGAGACAATCAATCCTGAAACAAATGAAAATACACAAGAAGAACTTCTTCCAAATTAATGATGCAATAACTCTACCAAAAACAAGAGGAGAAACGTGATCTATGCTGGAAACGAGATGCTTAAAAAATCAAACAAAACTTCTCAAACATGAATGGTGGAGATCAAATCAATAAGAAGACAACAAATGAAATGCGAGAAGTAAATTCACCAACAGCTTGACTCACTGATTTCACAATGATCAGAGTGCATGACAACCTAGATGTCCTAGAGTCACTAACCATCCAAAGACTAAAGAAATCAAGCAAAAGAAGGCAAACCAAGAGGCACATAAACCAAACCAAATCAAGGTTTCTAGTCAGGGAGAAATAGCCTAAAACAAGCTAAGAGGTAGAAACCAGGAGAGCAAGACACACTAGTTGAGATATGGGGTAAGCCATAATCTCCATCTATAGGCATCAGTACGACTGCCTAACTAACAACAAGCACCAAAAGGGGGTCAGCACGACTATGAGAAACTCAATTCAATTGGCACCACTATTTTAGAAAAAACTGCATTGGTCGAGGATTGAAAGGAAAAAATAAAAATTTCCTTAGGTAAAAACCAGACTTGCTACTGTAAATTTCAGACTTAGAGCAGTAAATGAGGCAAAGTAGAGAACACTAGAGGGAAATGGTGATACTAGAAAAGTTCATACAAAACCATGAAATTACAATCAATCAAACAAAAGGATTACTTCCCAAGTAGAGCCGTCAGTTTGTGATGTAGGTAAATTCTAATTGCGGACACAAACAATTCCTCTAGCTCGAGAGAGCGGGTCTAGTCACAAATAGACAATCTATGTAATATTTCCTTAGGCTAGAATCAATTAAGAGGGCCTACCTCTTAGAATGTTATTCTGCTTGGTGATGATCTTGCTTCCTCACTCCAACTATCTTCCGTTTCCTTCCTTTGAATACCTGAAATAAGCAAACAACAATAACAAAAAACATGTTATGAAACCAGCTCAAGAAAAGATAGAAAAGATAGATCAACGCCTTAGAATTCAGCCTCTTCGAGGGGACAACCTCCTTTACATTACATAAGTGAACAATTCTTGGATGATTCAAATGAAAATACCTCCTCTCTATATATAGGAGTCTAAGGGGTCATTAACATAATCAGAGCCACATAACAATAATAAATGTAAGGGCACAATAATAATAATAGTGGGCTTCTATGGGGCACAATAGTAACAATATGGGCACTACATGGGTACATCAATATAATAAGTGGGTTGTACTAATAAAAATAAGGGGTTACTCTAGTATTATAGGGGCCTAACATGCCCCTCTCCTTCAAAAAGTGTTGTCCTCAACGCTTGAGTAGTTATTGATGCTTCTGTATAAAATTATTGTCCTCCCCATGTGGAATCTTTAGTGGGTAAATTCTTCCACTTGATGAGATATTGTGAAATTTATCGATTTCGTCGCTATTGGATTCTATTTTTTGTGACTGCTCCAGGTTCCAATATGGTTTTTCCTTCCTCTTTAATTTCTGGCAATATTGTTTGAATTGGGATCTTTTGCAACTTTTGAATAAGTGGCCATACTTCTTCGTCCTTATTCCATTCATCCCTTGCTTCGTTTATCCAATCTTGTTGGATAATAGAAATAGCACAAAACAATGCTTCCACATCCTCATCCTTGAAGAGTCTTCCCATTCGGTAAGGTCGTCGTTTTTTAAGTGCATG
>APFE031030069.1:254891-305272 GCA_000404065.3 Pinus taeda
CTAACATAACCAATATAATGTAAGGGCACAATAATAATAATAGTGGGCTTCTATGGGGCACAATAGTAACAATATGGGCACTACATGGGTACATCAATATAATAAGTGGGTTGTACTAATAAAAGTAAGGGGTTACTCTAGTAGTATAGGGGCCTAACAAAACATGATACCATACAATATTGTATTCAACCTACTTAATAGGTCAAGGAACATTAATCCATAAAGATGTAAAATGAAACTTCATGTAGGAAATCAATCAATAGTTGCATTAACATAAATCAGAAAGAGATTACAACCAATGCCTTGACGTTGTTGGTCTCCTCTGACGTATCCAAGTTCTCAAACTTCTACTAGCACTTCATGGATAGCCCCAACAATAGAGATTTTAAGGCCTCTTTCCCTCTAGTCTCAAATCACACCCAAGCACACTATTATCCCTCAAACATACACTAGAAAACTTCAGACTAAAGATGTCTTGCTGATTATTCTAAATCCAAACTAAGAAACTAGCTTTTTCTTGGGAAAAAGAGAAGTTTTTATAGCTTGGATGGATGGGAGATGGCTCCTCTTCTCATTGGAGAAGGCCTTATCTCTTGGATTTAGTTCCATCCTAATAGGGGAAAGGAGCCTAAACTCACCTCCTCGAATCCATCCGGCCTAACGATTTACCAGAATTTCGTTACGAAGCTTTTAGAGCTGGAAGCTTCAGCTCCATATTTAAAAAACTTTCCAAAAGAGGATCAACGCAACTAATAAAAGGCTCATTCAATCCAATCAGACTAGGGACATTTTTAATCCCTGCATATCGACGTGAGGAGGACACATGTCATTAGCATCGGTCTTGTAAACTGGGGTAAACAGAAGATTTTTGGGAAATGGTGCAAAAGAGAATTGTTCTGCTCATGAAGAGGGACAGAATGGGAGTTTCTTATGATAGGAAAGCATGTCAGGTACACTGTAGAGGTCCTACAGGATCGTGGACGAGGAGTAAAGGGATATTGACAAAATGTTGTGTAACAGGATGATAGGTAGTACTTAGTTGGAGTTGCGTGTCTTGTAGCTTGAAAATTTCTTGCCAAAATTTGTAGCTGAAAGTGGGGTTGTGATCAGACACAATGGAAGTCAGCATGCCATGCAGTTTGAAGATCTGGTCCATGAAAGATTGAGCCACTAAAGTGGGGGTAAATGGGTGGGTTAGAGCACAAAAATGAGCATATCTAGAAATTTTGTCCACAACCACCATGATGATGGATTTGTTGCTTGAATTTGGGAGACCATTGATGAAATCCATGGAAAAATCCATCTAGATAGAGGCAGGGAGTGGCAATGGCTCTAAGGTTCATGATATCTTGACTGTTTCTCCTTTGTTGTGTTGACACACATCACATTCAACTACAAAAGTAAGAATGTAACTTTTCATGCCAATCCAAAAGAAAGAACGATGAGCGCGAGCATAAGTCTTCTAAAACCCTGAATGCCCTGCAGTTGGAGATAAGCAAAACTCTTCCATAATGTAGGTTTTTAGGGTGGATGCTAGTGATATAACTACTCGATCCTTGTAGTGAAAAATATTATCCTCCTAAGAGTAGTCGACTGATGAATTAGGATATTCTCTCAAGTTATTAATAAGTTGGAAGAGAGGGGTGTTAGAACCATTCCTTGTGGGCTTCTTCAATCAAATCTGGTATGGGAAGAGAGATTGATAGCAAGGTGCTTTCATCCTCAAACTAGCTCGATAAAGCATCAACTACTACATTGTTATGCCATTTCTTGTAAATTATGTCATAATCATATCCCAAAATTTTGGTGAGCCATTTATTTTTCTATGGTGATGATAGACGTTGCTCCAAAAAATATTTTAGGCTTTGATGGTCTATACGGATTTGGAAATGTCACCCCAAAAAGTATGGTCACCAAGTGTCTATTGCATGTAAGATGGCCATCATTTCTTTCTCATTGGTAGATTGACCTAGATGTTTTTCACTTAGTTGTTTGTTGGTGAAGGCCATGGTCGACCTTCCTGCATTAATATAGCACCAATACTAGTACTGGAAGCATCAAATTCAATCAAAAAACATTTGGTGAAGTCTGGTAGGGATAATATGGGAGTGGAGCACATGGTATGTTTGAGAGCCACAAGTGCCTGTTCAGCTACATCAGTCCAGAGAAATGAATTTTTCTTGAAAATATTAGAGAGGGGTCTAGAAATGCAACCATAATTGTGGAAAAATTTGTGATAGTCACGAGTGAGACCCAAGAATCCGCTCAAACTCTTTAAGGTTTTTGGTTGGGGCCAATATTGCATTTCCTATATCCTTTTGGGATCAATCCTCACCCCTTGACCACCCACAATGTGTCCCAAATACTTGACTTCTTCCACGCCAAAAGAGCACTTGGACATTTTGACAACTAATTTGTGATTCTGGAGCAGTTGCAAGATCAGGTCTACATGCTAAATATGTTTGCCCCAGGTTAGGTTGTAAATGAGAATGTCATCAAAGAAGAGGAGGACAAACTATTGGAGATATGTTTTTAGTAGGTGGTTCATGAGGCTTTGAAAAGTAGATGGAGCATTACATAGACTAAATGGCATGACCAAGAATTCATAATGGCCTTCATGAGTCAGAAATAAGTCTTGGGAATGTCTACTTCCTTCATGCATATTTGGTGAGAGCGAGAGTGAAGATCTGGCTTGTAAAGAATTTAGCACTATGTAATTCATCAAGAAGATCATCAAAACTAGCATAGGAAATTTGTCTTTGAGAGTGAGTTGGTTGAGGCCCTTAAAGTTTGGACACATGTGCTATTATCCATCTTTCTTTAGCACCATGACCATTGGTGATGAATAAGGACTGGTTCTAGGATGAATAACACTGTCTTCGAGGAGTTCCTTGATGATTTTTTCAATTTCATTCTTTTGGGTAAAGGATATTGATATGGGCACACATTAGGCGATTGGGCCCCCAGGACCAAAGGGATGCTATGATCATGTTCAACCCTAAAGGGTGGAAGCTCTTTAGGTTTGTCAAATACCTACTGGTGGCGATCTAAGACATGTTGCATCTCAAGATGAATATGAGGAGTAGTGGATTCAATGGCCTAGATGACATTAAATTGGGTGATGACTCCATGATGGCCCTTTTTCAAACTATATTCGATTCGATGCAAGATGATGATAATAGGAGCACCTCCCTAGCGTCCACATAATGAATGAATGTGGTCGTTCTACTTAAAGCTCATATATAACTCCTGGAAATCCATTGTGATCTGGCCTTGCGTGTGAAGCCATTCAGCACCAAAGACAATGTCACAACCACCCATTTCAATAGAAAACATGTGGGTCTTTAGGTTGTAGTCTCCCATCTAAAGTTTAATATTCTCATAGTGACCTTCACATTTCAAGGTTCCCCCATTAGCTATAAGGACTTGTAAATTATAGACATCCCATACAAAACAATGAACAACTTTGGCGACTCACTTATGGATAAATTTATCAGTGCTGCCATTATTGATCAATTCCACCACTGGTCAATGTTTAAGAAAGCCTTGGATTTTGAGAGTTTGAGGTGAAGAAATGCTCGCCAAAGCATGTAGTGATATAACTAGTTGATCTAGCATAGCTGTGAGATCATTGTCAAGTTGGGTTTCCTCAACTTCATTCTCGGGCCCCCCAAGGGGTTGGGCTTCCTCAGATGAGTTGTTATTAGTAGCATCATGTTCCTTGCATTTATGCCCCATGGAGTACTTGTCATCACAGTAGTAGAACAATCCTTGTTTTCTTCTTTCAGCCATTTCTGCTAGAGACACCTTTTGAACGTTAAGTGTTTGGGTAGGGCCCTGAGTCTAGTTGGGACACCCCTTGGCTACGAAATTTGGATGAGTGTACTGGGCAGCTAAGGCGAGTTCCACCTCAACAACCTTTTTGCGGGCGTCCATCCATGTAGGTGGGTGGTGCATCTGTACATGCAATTGGATGGCTTCTTTGAGACCACAAATGAAACACTCCAAGTATAAGTCATCTCCTAAACCATCAATTCTGATGGTCAATGTCTCAAGGGCTGTAATGTAGTCTTTTATTGTGCCTGTCTGTCAAGCCTTAGTGAGATGGCCCAAAAAATTAGATTCCCGGTCAAAGCAATCACATAGGGATTTTGAGAACATGTGGTAAGTTATGTTCCCGGGATAACATTTTTGATGCCACTACCACCATTGCCATCTCTGTTGGTCCAAGTAAGGGTTCCCACATGTAGTTTAGTTTGATCTTCGCAGATATCAATAACATAGAATTATTGTTCCATTTGTGCTACCCATATTGCAGGATTAGAGCCATCGAATTTGTACATGTCCAACTTGGGTGGCCAAGGGTGGGAATGTTGGTGATTTCCATGGAAGTGAATGTGATGGCTAGATTCTCCTTCAAAGTGTTCATCAAAACTATGCTCCTCCCAATGAGACCTATGCATCATATTGGTGAGTTGTGAAAGTGTGGTGGTAATTCAGTCCATATTGTCTTGGAACTCATCCATCCTTTTTTCAAGGCTCTCGATCTTCTCATAGGCCATGACTTCAGATCTGGTACCTACCATACACAAACCTCAGTCACTTACTTAAGAGTAGTATTCTTAGAAAGAGGGTGAGCTCAGGAATCTATTGGCGGAGGTCACTTGAAGCCACTTCGGAAAAATTTGAGACCATCTAAAAATTGAGGTTGACAAGTGAATGGTACCACTACAATCAACTCATCATCCTGAAGCTTATGGGCTAAGTCTTTTTATTTTTTCTTACTCTGGAAGGAGTTTTACTCCCTGCTGATCAATACTGAAGTGGCCAAAATCCAAAAATCTTGATCCTCCTAATGTACTATGAAAATAGGGCCCGGATTGTAGTAGCAACAAGCCTCCTGCACAAACAATCTGATCATAATTTTGAAAACCCAACTACTAAATGTGAGTTGCACGACGGTGGTAGAACCCCAACTGTTGGATCTGATTTGTATGGCAGTGATAGAACCCCAACTACTGGATCTGATTTGAATTATGGTGCTAAAACATTGATTGTTGGATCTGATCTGAAAGATAAGATAGTGGGAGATCTTCAAAGAGCAGAGGGAACTATGGTCACAAAGGAGTATCAGGTGCTACAGATTGAAATATACATAGGGGTCCAACAATATTACTTGGCCAAATATTTCAGGGCGCTAACTAAGGAGGATCGACCGTACCCTTAGTTGTACTACCTGACTACCCCATCATACGCACGAGTAATATCCTCGTGTGTTATTCTCAGTATATTGTAGCAGGAAGATGGCCGATGACTTATCTAAGGCTAGGTTTCAGGTGAGCCTAGGGGGATTCTAATATACCCAAGGGTACGTGGAATTGCAGTCCATGCACGTTCTGTCTAATGCACTACTACTCGAAGGGGTACTCATAGGGGTTACAAGGGATTACAATAAGCATGACCACCTCTTGTAGTTATTGTGTGCATGCCTCCCCAAATCTGCAGGTTTATGTGCTCAATGACATATCCCGTGGTTTAAAGACGTTGGAACACATCTCTAGCCTAAAACAATTATGTGAAATTAGAGGTACAAATGGTCATGGAAAGTTCTCTGATACCACTTGTTATGCTCTTGCCTATGATAAATTCTAGAGTACCGAAAATGCGAATAAATATAACCCAGAAAACTAAATAAAATGAGAAAAATAACAAGATTTTTATTATTCAGAATTAGATTCAATGTTCACTTGCCTCTTCAAGGGGGAATCCTTCAGCAGAGCAAATCTCAATTACAAATAAGACTGATCCAGGTGCATGTTGGTGGCCACCCACCTATCCCATTTGGACCCCCACAACTATCTCTTTCAGCTTTTCAGTTTCCTAAATTGTAGCGCAGTTTACTATTTTTAGCAGTTTTTCAGGTCCTGAACTTCCGGAGCCGTTTTGAGGCCCTAAATGACGTTTTTTGGGAAATCTAGGGGCAACATGTGTCAATGGACAAATGTTACCCTTCCCAAAGTGGTAGTGCTCAGGTAGATCTTTCTAACGAGCTATTGTACACATCAAACGGAGATCATATGCCAAAGTTACGACCCTGGGAAATTGATGTAGTAATTTACCGAAACGGGGCCCACAATTTCGCATTTCATCTTCTAGGGTTTGGTTTTGGAATGTTAAGGGTTTTCCATTGTTTCTGAACAATAAATAGGCCTTCGAGCCTCATTGTAACACAGTTTAGAGGCATGTAGCCACCACACATCTCTTCTCAAAGATAAGCTACCATCGCCCTAGCTGTTTTATTTCCATTACTATTTGTAAGCAAATTTCAGTATTTTACATTAATGAAATGAAGTATTATTTCCGTTGCATATATGTGTTTATGGTTATCTCTATAATTTTTTGCATTCCTATTTAAGTCCGGATCAGTGGTATCAGAGTAGTCTGCTTTTTCTCTGTTCCTCTTTGCATGTCCCCAACGAGGTTTGGATATAAGGAGTTAGGGCTTGAACTAGTCAAACCTTTGCAAGACCAGCCTTGGAAAACCTGATGGCCTCCCATGGTGAATAAAAAGAAAGATGAGGGGGTAGGAGATCCTATCCAAATCTTGCTTGAAGAAGCCCTCGAGTGGCAAAGAACACAATGATGGATAGCTTTGCGCAGATCCTTCAGCAGCTACCCAAAGGTGACGCATCAGCTTCCAACAGCTACTCTGGAAGTGCCACACCATTTAAGGTACAAGTTAATTTTCAAATCCTCATCTTTGAGGGTAAAATAGATGTAGATGTGGTAGATAAATGGTTAAATTCGCTAGAAGGGTATTTTTCTGTTCATGAATTTTCGAGTAGGGAAAATATTGTTTTCAGTCTTCTCAAAGCAGCGCCCCACGTCAAGGACTGGTGGGAAACCTACTGCAAGAAGAAGAATGAAAGCATAGGCTCACTATTTTCAGCCGCACCCACATGGGATTCATTTCAAGATGCCACCAAGGAGTAGTACTACCTTGTCAAAAGCTATGAGGACAAATACATCAAATGGACCACACTGTGGCAGGGATGAGACCAAGATGTGCTAGAGTTCACAAACATTTTTCATACCCTTCGCACACAGTTGGGTATCAAAGATTTTGATCTGCATCTGGTACTCAAATACCACGGCTGCCTACGTAGATACATCCAAGAAGAGATGGAGTTCCTGAACATCTCCTTGCTCGGCATGGCATACCGATACGCTGTAAAAATCGAGCAAAAGTTCAAACAGAAGAAGTTAGACTTTGGATTTTCAAATTCGAAGGCCAAAGGACAAAGCCAAGGCTAGGTGACCCAAGACAACCCGTCAAAGCCACAAGAAAAGAACAACACCACGAAGCCAAAGAATGACACAAGAAAGTGTTGTGAGTTCCACAATAGCCCCACTCACAACACAAGTGAGTGTCGGACCAAGCAGTCGCTGGTGGCCGAGTTGAAGGCTTCTGAATCATATGCACATTCCGACCCTAAGCTAGAACCTGACAAGGGGAATGGAAAAGGGAAGCAGATCATTGATGTGGATACCAGCACCACTATTGCCACCACCAAGATCCAGAAAAATGAGCCCGAAGATCTATAGGAGGGGGAATGTCTTTTCCACTCACAAATGTGGATGAAGGGTTTGCCACTACGATTCATTGTCGACAGTGGTAGCCAAAAGAACCTCATTTTAGCAGAGGTTGTGAAGTGGTTGGGTCTACCAACTACACCACACCGACAGTCGTACAGTATCGGGTGGCTTCATGAAGGACAAGATCTCAAAGTTCACCAGCAGTGCCACCTTCCCTACAGCATCAAGCCCTTCACAGATGAGGTATTGTGTGATGTTACACCTCTAGATGTTTGTGATGTACTATTAGGCCAACCATACTTGTGGAGGCGACATGCTGTGTATGAGTTAAGGCCTCGTGCTGTCATTATTTCTTTGAATAATTCATTATATAGGATACTGAAGGTAGCCCCACCTACTGCCACCTCTTTGATCATTGCCAAGAAAGGCAGCAAGTTCATCTCACAGACTAGGAAATTTATTTTTTGTCTGGTTCACTCCCAAAGTAAGGGGAGGATCGTTACCACATCCATTACTCCCTCGAAGGGTTCCTCCAAGCAGCAACAACAACAAAGGAATACGGTCATGAAAGGACACATGAACAACTTCTCCTCACCCACAGGGGTACCACACAAGTTTCAGGTGGGCAACAAAGTTTGGTTACATCTGTAGAGAGAATGCCTTACCAAAACCCATCAGAAACTCAGACCACTTCGACATGGTCCTTACACCAGTACCAAGGCTACGGGCAACAACGCTTTGAAGCACAACATTCCTGCATTCCTTCGCTTGCACCGAGTGTTCAATGTGGACCATCGTTGACTGTACTTCTTACCATTTCTGGACACATCAGAGATTGCAGAACATCTCACCAAAGACCCATCTCAGCAGAAGCTTCCTCATCTTAGGGAGGAACTCTACAAAGGGGACCATTGCTTCCTAAGGGGGGAGGAATGATCCAAGTGGATGTTGGTGGCCACCCACCTATCCCATTTGGACCCCCACAACTGTCTCTTTTAGCTTTTGAGTTTCCTAAATTGTAGCACAGTTTACTATTCTTAGTAGTTTTTCGGGTCCTAAACTTCTGGAGCCATTTTGAGGCCCTAAACAACGTTTTTTGTGAAATATGGGGGCAACATGGGTCCATGGACTGATGTTCCCCTTCCCAAAGAGGTAGTGCTTAGATAGATCTTTCTAACAAGCTATTGTACAAGTCAAACAGAGATCGTATGCCAAAGTTACGACCCTGGGAAATTGATGTAGCAAATTACCCAGACGGGGCCCACAATTTGGCGTTTCATCTTCTAGGGTTAGGCTTTGGAATGTTAAGGGTTTTCCATTGTTTCTCAACAATAAATAGGCCTTCAAGCCTCATTGTAACATAGTTCAGAGGCATGTAGCCACCACACATCTCTTCTTAGAGATAAGCTACCATTGCCCTAGCTGGTTTATTTCCATTACTGTTTGTAAGCATATTTCAGTATTTTACATTAATGAAATGAAGTATTATTTTTGCTGCATATATGTGTTTATGGTTATCTCTATAATTTTTTGTGTTGCTGTTTAAGTGCAGATCAAAGACATGATGATATCCCCCTACTAACTATGATTATTTATAGCTAAATGACCTCCAACAACATAACGACTAGCGATCCTTCACATAACATGGCTTAACCACTTTATTTAATAACTATGGCCTATGTGTAACTAACAATGGTCCCTTTCTTAAATGTGGGTCAACAACTTGCATTTATTAATACAAGATTTATTGACTCTCTAATTAACTATGACTATGACTCATCCCATTGGGCTTATTACATAAATAAAGGGTTTAGGTTTGGACCCTAACACATTTGGAGGTTTTCGCATATAATTGTTTCTCCTCTAATAGTTTGAGAACCTTGTCAACATGTTGAACATGATCCTTCCAAGACTTGTTGTAGATTAATATATCATCAAAAAATTATAACATAAATTTTATAAGGAAGGGTTTGAAAATGGAATTCATAAAACCTTGAAATGTAGAAGGTGCATTTGTAAGGCTAAAAGGCATGACCAAAAATTCATAACGACACTCATGATTTCTAAATGTTGTTTTTGGAATGTCTTCAGTCTTCATTATAATTTGATGATATCCTGAACGAATATCCAACTTGGTGAAGTAAATTGCTCCATGTAATTCATTCAACAATTCACTAATGAAAGGAATGGGGAATTTATCTTTAATAGTGAGCTGGTTTAGATCCCTATAATCCTAACACATGCGCCATGATCCATCTTTCTTATGCACCAATACTGCTAGAGGAGAGAAATAATTTTGACTAGATTGAATTATATCGGGCTCTAGCATTTCTACAACCATACATTCAATTTCACTCTTTTGGGCATAGGGATATCTGTAAGGACTGATGTTTGGAGGAACACTTCCTGAAATAAAATGAACAACATGATAATGATTACGAATAGGTGGGAGGCCTTTGGGAGTCTCAAATAGCTTGGAATTGTTGTCCAAGAATTTTCTGAGATATGGAGAAATAGATGATTTCGATGTTTGAATGTTTAGTGAGAAGAATTGTGCAATTAAGCCCCGTTGTTGTCTTTTTAGAAGACTTTTCATGTCATTAGAGTTGATTATCTTTCCAGGTTTTCCTTCAATACCCCTTAATTCAACTTCCTTTCCTTCCCGAAAACTTTTCAAGGAACGTTCTTGAAAATTAAAAGCTATCGTACCCAAAGATTGTAACCATTGGAATGGAAAGAATTGGACTATTCAATACATATTTCCCCATTGTTAGCCTGATATTATGGCACTTTCTAGAGCAATTTATAGTTCCTCCATTTGCAACCATCACTAGACACTATGGTGCTAGATATAGGAAGCAATTCAATTCCTTGACTATCTTACAATGAATAAAAATATGGATACTACCTTAATCAATCAGCACTATTACCTTTTTCTTCTTGATCTATCCTTCTATCTTGAGATTTTTAGGAGTGGTAATTCCTTCCAATGCATTACAATATATGGTCAGATTCATTTCTTCTTACTCTAGGGTCTGTTCCTGGTGTATTGATCCAGGTGGATCGTTAAAAAGTACCAGTGGTATGGTAAAAAGGATCAAAAATTCAAAGTTGTAGAAACTCTATAAACTTAGCACCGGATCAAAGTGCTCGTCATCTGGATTCCAATAGTGTGAATGACACTCAAATCAGAGCTCATATGAAGAAGGTAGAGCAAGTCAAAGTTTATGTTTGACTTGGACAGGCGGCAGGGGTAGATGACGTGGCAAACACTCTCAACAAATGGGGAAGTGACAAGTGGCAGGCCTCCATTGGTCCCGCATATCGCAGATCGCAAAAGGAAGGGGCTACAGCTTAAAGAAAATCGGCCCTTAGAAATTCATGGCTGCGATGCGATAAATCATAATCACCCATTGCAAAAGGGAAAGGTTAAAGAATCGGCCCCTGGAGCAATCCATGTTGCAATGCAATTGTTGAAGAAAATTAATTACCTATCATTTTATTGTCAACCCTAGGATTTCATAAAACTTGCGAAGCATGCGTGCACTGTATATGTTAGAAATTAACTTCCAATTTAGATCAATCTAATTATGAAACCAAATAACAACAAAGAAAATTCACCTATTCTAATTCAACAATCAATTCAAAATAAATTATAGTACAATTATATTACAGTGTGTGGAATTGAAGTCTTAATCTACCAAACTTGCGGGAATTGAAATCTTAATCTACCACACTTGCAGGAACTTAAATTGCATGAAATGAAATCTACTCTAAGTGATCATGTGTGCATTATCAAATCAGGATCCTATGAAATGAATAATCAAAACCACATGATATGAAATGAAAGAGAAAGCAATCATTCTTAACCTCTAGATATGAAAGAAAATAAAAACAATCACTCTTAAACTCTCACACAAGAAAAGATATGAAATAAATAAATCTTAATCTATGAAATAAATCTTAATCTATGAAAAACAATAAATCCTAAGCTATAAAAAAAACAATAAATCTCACACATTGTAGGTGGCCTATCCAAAAGTATGAGAGATGGTAAGTTGAGAGGTTCCCAATGCAAGCATTACCAGAAAGAGGTGAACATCAGGGATGAGCATGGTGCTAAATCTAAATTCCATTCATGAATAATATTAACTTGGACACCCGAGTATCTCCAATTTTTCACATGACTTTGAAAGGAGGAGGCTCTCCTATTTATACAAAAACATAAGAAGCTACCTCATTAATGAAGGTCCATTATTCTCTCGGATTCCTAGAAAATCTCATAGAGTTACAACTCAAATAGATAATGATGAGACCCATATCCTCTTTGACCTTTATCCAAATCTTCTTACATATCTTGAAGGGAATTCGAATTTGAGCATTGGAGGCCACATAAGGGTGCCTTGGAAACTTCCAAATGACCTTCACATGTCATGAAACTAAAGCCTCTTTTAAGTATTAGCAATTATATGTATTTTTTCTATGTTTTAACCATTCAATATACTTATAATACTAGAAATCATTAGCTTTTGGAAAACAAAAAGGTAACCTCATGTAATCATGAAAATGGAGGCTAATGAAAGATTATATGGCTATGGAGTTGCGACATATGAGTGAAATGGTGGTGATAAAGGTTAAAGTGGATGATATTTTGAAGACATTTTGGAGACTCTACAACAATATATCGCAATCACAGAATCATGTTGTGATTTTCGATATCGCAATTGTAGTTTGCAAAGGGGAAGCAATCACATATTTTACCAACCTTGGTTCCCGCCGATTACGATTCGTGATGAGAGTTTCCTGGCCCGATATATTATATATTGTGTTTAATGGCCTGTCAGCTTTGCGGTTATCACAAAATGCTTGTTGTAAGGGCTTGAGTCTATATGTTGGTTGGAAATACCGATGGGAAAATCTGATAGTAAAATCCGTTGGGTTAAAATGCGTGGTTAAGGATGTTTTGCATTGTTTGAAAGGTTTTCTTCTACATACTATATGGGGCTTTAGAATCTCTGTCTTAAAACTAACCCGCCTGCTAAAATTTTGTCATCTATTTGGAACTACTCGAAATTGAAGAGTCAGTCGATCAAGTATATATATGGGATGGTTTGCATAGGAAAAGGGGGGAGATTGGTTGATAGTTCATAATATTATACGCAGCAGTAACCCGACCTGGCACCAAGGGCCAAAACCTCACCTTGAGAATCAAGGAGGTTTCGAGAAGGTGCAGAAAGGTCGATTATCTAAATTGGGTGTTCGGATAGGCATTTTGCACAATTTTTCGCCAGGATTTTGGTGCTACTATCTATTTTTGAGGATGGGCTCCCCATTCATCATCCATATTCTAGCTTGGAGGTATAAGGATTGTAAATGAATGTTTCTTGTAATTTAACTCTTTTTATGCCACTTAATGAAAGAAGGCCTCCCTGCTATTGAGAAGGGCCCGGAGACGTAGTCCAAATTGGATGAACCCTGGAATCAAATATTTGTGTCACGGTTTCTTTTTTATCATGTTATTTACACATGGTTTTATGTTATTTGAAGTTCCATGTTTAATAAGCTCTGTTTCATGTAATTTTTATGCATCTATAAGTAAAATATATTGGATCAAGTTTGGTATCAAAGCAGGTCTTTATCGATGCAAATTACATGAGTATACGCTAACCCAGAATAGGCTGTGAAAAGGTGAAGGAACACTTAATTCCTTTGATCCTGAAGCAGGACATGCAAAATGAAGAAGAAACATGGAAAATGAAGAAGCTTGTTGGGAAGAGGAATAAAAATTCCGCAAGGTATTCTACAATATGTCAGAGAAAGTGGACAAGTTGTTTTCAGAGTATGAGAAGGCACTTGGGCATGAGAAGAAAGATGTCGATGAAAATAGATCAGAAAATCATGAAGGTGGTGGTGAATAGCCTCTTCCCTCTCCTTCTTCAAATGATAGTTCTCATCACCCTAATCGAGATTCCAAACATACATCTAAGAAACCATTCTTCAAGCTAGATGTAAAGTTTGACCTCCCCATGTACAATGGAGATTGTAGTGCAGAAAAACTTAATAATTGGATAAGACAAAAAGAAGTTTACTACCGGATTCAGAAAATCAAAGAAGATGAGGCAAAGGTCTAGTTAGCATCTCTCCAGATGAGTGGCACTGCTCTCATTTGGTGGGAGATAAAGTTGTAGAAGGGAAGCAAAAGGTTGGGTAATCTTCTTTCCTCTTGGGCTAGTTTTATTTTTGCATTGAAAGACCAATTTTATCCTTTGGGTTATAAACAAAAGGCACTAATGGAATGGTGATATCTAAGGAAAGGTAAAGACCAAAATGTGCAAAGCTTCACTGAAGAATTTCAAAAGCAAGCATTGAATTTGGGCATCTCATTAGATTCACCCAAGACTTTAACTAAGTATGTTAGTGCACTACATAGTTACATAAGACACTCATTGTTATTTTTAGAGCCTACTATGATTGGTGCAGCTAGTGTAAATGTGATTCATCATGAAACTCAAGACAAGAATGATAGAGATGATCAAGCCAAGAAAACATCGTTCAACCCTCAGCATGGAAAATTCCAAAAGAAAGGCAAGGGGAAGGCTAAGAAGACTGCCATCGCCAAGAAAGAGGACAAAGCAACACCATCTTTCACATATTGCAAGAGAGAAGGTCATGATAAGGAACATTGTTGGAAGCTACATCCGTAGCTAAGACCAAAGAGATTCAGTGGAAAGGGAAAGCAAAAGATAGTGGCAACAATGCAACAGGACTTTGGATCAAATTCCGATGACGAGACATTGATCACAACCATGGGCGCAAAAGGTACTCCTTCTATTAGTAATAATTTTGATTCAATGGCAGGTACTAGTTATTTGAATGAGCTTGTAAGTAATGAATGAAAGAGAATTGAATTATTCCACATTAAAATTATTGTAAAACACACAAAGGTGGAAACTTTGTTCGATTAAGGTTCCCAAGAAAATTTAATCTCAGAGTCCTTAGTGAAAAAACCAGGCCTCAAAACTAAGCCTCATCTGAGTCCATACCTGCCTGGTTGGGTAAGCGATAAAGAAAAATTACAAGTAACCAAGCAGTGTAGGACCAGATTTCATATTGCTTCCAAATTAGTTGATGAGGTAGAGTTAGATGTTGTGCCTTTGGATATTTTTGGAAATATCTTGGGAAGTATATATCTATATGACAGAAAGCTAGTTTTCCTTTGACATGAAAATAAATACCACCTCATGAAGGACCGGGTAGAATATATTGTCAGAGATCATCATATGAAAGTTAATGCTAGCCTTGTAAGTGAAAGATAGATTAAATGACTAGTTAATTCCAGTAAAAGGTGCATGCTCATGGTAGTGAGAGAAAAAGAGACCGAGACGAATGACACTTTCAAAGGTTGTGATCCTGATAATAAGAAGGAATTATTTGAAATTATTATTGACTATGATGGATTGTTTTAGGAACCAAGAGGATTTCCCTCAAAATGGGAAATCCAACATGAGATCCATTTACAACAGGATGCTCCTTATCGAATATTGGCATGTACATGATGGCTTCTATCAAGATGGAGGAGATCAAGAAATAGGTGCATAATTGTTAAATCAAGGGGTCATCATATCGAGTTATTCTCCATGTGTCTCATCGATCGTGTTGGTGCTAAAGAAATACAACACATGGAGAATGTGCATAGACTAAAGGATGCAAAAAAAAATTACGGTGAAGAATCAATACCCTCTCTCTCGCATTGATGAATTATTAGATCAGTTGAAAAATGTAAAATTGTATGTAAAACTATGAAAGTGTGAGTTTGGGAAGACCTCTCTAGTTTATTTATTTCACATAGTCGATAATGGGCAATTGAAAATAGATCCCTCTAAAGTAGATTTTACTATGAAGTGGCTTAAGCCCACAAATGTTACAAAGGTCTGAAGCTTTTTGGGCATGGTACAGTATTGGAGAAGGTTCATTATGAACTTCTCTGTTATCACAACTCCATTAGATGGATTGACAAGTGTGAAGCAGACCTTTCAGTGGGGAGGAAAGTCAACACAACACCAATGCTAGCCTTACCAGACCTTCAGCAGCCTTTTGAGATTAAAACAGATGCCAGCGGATATGCCATGGGAGCTTTATTGATGCAACAAAGGAATATTGTATGTTACCATTCAGAGACTTTCTCCCAAGCTATTGTGAATTATCGCACACATGACAGGGAGTTGTACGCCTTGGTTCAGAGTGTAAAGAAGTGGAAAAACTACCTGATTGGCAAGGATACCATTATCCATACAGATCATTATCCCTTGCAGTACGTTTAATCATAGACCAAGCTTCAACAAAACTATCATTTATGATGAATGGGATTCCTCCAGCAGTTTCATCTGGTAATAAAATACAAGAAGCATGCCAACAACAAAGTAGCAGATATGCTTTCTCGCCCTCCTATTTACGCATCTGTAGTTTTGCAAAATGCTTCTTTATAATTAGAAGGTTATGTAGAACAATATGTTAACGATGATTATTTGAAAGAGATTTATGCAAAACTGAATCGTGGATCGTAGGTGGACATATATTATTTGCAGGGAAAACTATTGTACCACCTTGGAAAACTGTTCATACTATTAGGCGCGGGATCCCCCAAGGGATGTTTTGGGGCTGAGAGCCCAGATTTTGGTCAAAATTTGTAATTCCAATGTAAAGACTCCTCATTTTGTGGGCGCAGAGTGCATAGTTTGTTAAAGAGTCATAGAGTTGTCCGCCCTTAGTTTTGTTATTGTAATGTTGGCTATAGAGATCTACCCGTGGTTCGTAAACCATATGATTGTATAAATAGAGTGAGGCTCTAAGTAGTTTGATTGCAATAAGCATAATGAAAATGAGGAACATATGATGTGCGCAAGATATATCTGAAGTGTAATGTCTAGTTTTGGGGACGTAGAGTAGGAGAAGGCTCTACAGCTGAGTGCGCAGAGGCCCAATAGACCGCAGATGAGTGCACGGACCCCTGCAGTTGAGTGCATAGGGCGAGTCAAGTTTGTAATAGTTGGAAGTATTAATAAAGAGAAGTTTCCTATCATTTATGTGTATTTACTTCCTATTTTATGGATATGTTATCTTGGGTATGAATTTCACTTCTAATACTTATATGGTGTGCGAACATATATAATTGTATTGATTAAGTGAATGCAAGATAGAATATCTATTTATGGGAAGTTAAATAAGATCTATTATGAAGATGAGTAAGATACGCCGTGTAGTTTGGGGAAATAGTGCAATTCACTGGCATATCAGCGTGAAAGAATCTCAGCCCTTGGTTAGGGATGAATGAAAGATAATTGTAACTGATCGCGAAGGTACTAAAGGTTGGAACAATGCATGAAGCGACTTGTGTGAAGACAAGCATAGTTGGACTAGACTGACATCGCAGACATCTCAAGGGTGTGGAAACTTGGTTCCTACATCCCCCCATGCTGCTTCAAGTGAGACTCTAGTCCGCGCTCCGTGGGCTAATGCTGAAAGGGCCAATAGTTTAGGGATTTGTTTGGCTAAATAACTCTGAACCTAGGCCAGGCCCCCATAAGCCAACAAATGGTTCCATTGCTGGGATCAGAATCTGCATAGAAATGTTTGGTGTCATATCATTGGAATCCAACTAAGAAAGAAGTTGAAGGCTGGTTGGATAGAAGAATTCATGAATTCACGATGCAGGAGAACAGAAACCCATGACTATGAAAAGAAGAGTGGCTAGACTGCTACCTGTATACATAGATCCATGAAATATTTTTTGTGTCCTTCCTTAATGAGCTAGATGAGTGGATCACGAAGCTAGTAGACAACCAAGGAAGCTGGAAACTTGATAGTACTATTGTGTGGACCCCAGAGCTAGTGCAAATATTGGAAGCATTGGAAGATAAGAACATGCACACCATTGATCATTGGCTTGGTCGGATTATAGGAGGATTCATTACTGAGTTTGCAATTGACCCCTCAGTCAGCTACAGCGAGGCAGAGCAACACTTTCTCAAAGGACTATGAGCTAAGTATGTAAAGTCTTTGAATAGTTGGATTAAAATGTTATTGTGTGAAAAGAGGGTTATGCAGTTACGTTGAAGTTTGAGGCTACGTGAAGTGTAAAGATTTACAGGAATGAAGGAAATAAGGGTCCAGAAAATAGCCCCTTGATTTCACCTCCACGAGGAGATGAGGAAGAGCTCGCGAAGGTCTCTTCGCGAAGTGTCGTTCATCTGATAACGCAAATAATTCCACAAATACTACCTCCACCCATGCCACCATCAGCTTCACTACCATCACCTCCATCTTCACTCGTACCAACTCCACCACCACTGCGATTCAATATGGAAAGCACAGTGAAGTTGCCTGTGTTCAAAGGTTTGGGAAATGAGGATCCAAACCAATTCTGGTTCATTGTAAGGGTTGCATGGGAAGCACAAGGTGTTATAGATGACCATATAAAGAAGGCAACACTAGTTAGTGCCATGCAGGGTTGCGCACTAACCTGGTATATTAAGTACTCCAACGATAACCCGAATGCGAGAGTCACGGATATCCAAGCAGCTCTAAATAGAGAATTTAGTAGGCCTAAATCTGAAGCATAGTTGATCATTGGATTTAAAGAGATTATGATGCTACCAGGTGAGACTCCTTGGCAGCTGGATCAGATGTTGAAATGTATGATTCGTGAAGCCAATATGGATATGATGGATGGACAACATCATGAGTGGTTTGTAGTTGTGCTATCGTAGTAGAAGATAACAACTCAAGAAGAGGCCTTAGAGATTTCTATGAGGCTACATGAGACCCCAATGTAGGATCCTAACCGAGGATTTTAGTAGATCCACATGCAGTTGAAGAATATGTGCCTTGAGATGCAGAGTCTAAAATAGGATATGACATTTGACAAGAAGTGCACGAAGAAGTATGGCATGTGAAATGCAAGAGTCATGGTCATGACAAAGACCACTGCTTAGTTTTTACAAATTACCTCGTAGGAGGAGGACCGGTGCCTTTAAGGTTGGAAGCTCAAGCAGGACCTAGTGCGATGCCTACTTTATGGTGCACGATCTATCAAATAGTTGGAAAGCATGCCACAGACAATTGTTACTTGTTACAGAAGTATATGCAAAATTTGCAATAGTTCTTCTACAACTTTTGTAGGTCGGTGGGACATGATGAGTGCACTTGTACAAGCTATGAGTTGATGATGGATAGAACTCCCACCTACCGAGTTCAGGATGAAATGTGGCCCCTTGACCAGAATGCAGGAATGGTGCAAACAAGATTTCAGTAGCACAGAGGAGGTTGAGGTGGAGGAGGACCTAGAAGAGGTCACAGATAGTTGGTTTGCTACAATTGCAAAGGGCCAGGACATTATGCCCGTGATTGTACAAATCCAACGCACCCGTCATGTTTGTATTTCACATTGTTTGATCATGAGACAGAAGATTGTCCTACACTGATACCTAGGATACGTGACAAAGGAGCGCTATCGCCTCCCCTGACTCAGAACCTGCCAATGATGAGGTTTGAGCCATGTGAGGAAGATTTGAATGTGAACATTGTGCTCTGAAGTGGAATCACAATGGGAGATGACAAGGGAAAAAAACCAGAAGATAGTACTTGGGTTCGTAAAGATCCAGCAAAATAAGCAGAGTTTGACTTGGGGCACACTTGGGAAACCTTCATCGAAGCTAAGAAGAGCTTCTCTAATGCCTCCACTTAAGGAAACAAAGATAAAATGGAGCTGGAAATGGACCCATCTATGCTCACAACATTCTTGGAAACCTCTATGAAGTTACTGCGTGACATTAAGGCTATGAAAGGGTTACAAGAACTCATCAACAGATGTGCTAGGACTATGCTAGGAGAACCACACGTAGTCGGAAAGATTGGAAAGCATAAGACAAGGATGGTACGAGAAATGAGGCTAACCATGCAAGTCAAAGAATATAAGATGGATCAAGTCATCCTGGATTTGGGATCGGATGTGAATGTTCTGCCGAAAATGACATGGGAGCGAATGGGAAGATTTGCACTGCAGTGGTCTCCAATTTAGCTAAGGATGGAAAACCAATAGAAAATAATACCGATGGGGCGATTGCAGGGAATAACTATGGATATTGAGGGAGCTAGTGCACTGGCTGATTTTGAAGTGATAGAGATTGTTGATGACAACAATCCCTACCCCGCGCTCCTAGGAATTGACTAGGCCACTGACATGAATGGGGTAATCAATATGAAGAAGAAAAAGATGATTTTTGAGAAGAATTCACTAAGCATAATTATGCCCTTGGACCCTGCTAAAGGATCACGCTATACGAAGTCGATCCATGACTATGAAAGTGATGATGATCTGGACTGCATCTACAAGATAATAGCATGAGACCAAGATTGGGTAAATCCCACCGCGGATAGGTGGATTACATGGAAGCATGAGGATTCCTGCACTTCGGATTCTGACGAAGAAGTAGAATGATGGTAAAATAGGTAAAAGTTAACTACGCTGAACTGCAATATGATGACAAGGTCACTCCGGTGTCTGTCGACAAAAGCAAGAGATCTACCTACTTATGATGGTCTAAATGAGGTAGATACCTTCCTGGATGCATTTGAAAGCGAGGTGCCAAAAAAGCAACACTTCCAGGCCTTGGACTGGATACTGCACGCCACACCCGCGAGATGGTGGGGTACGCACAAAGGAATCATTAATGGGTGGCACGAATGTTGGATAATGATGCGCATAGGATTTGGGAAGCCTATGGTGCGACTGACAGACAAGTATGATGGGCAGGATGATCTGCACACACATCTACCCAAGTGGATGCAGGCCTATGGAGAAAAACCACAACTTGAGTGGATGCACCTATTCTGCCATACCCTGGATGTTATACACATGAACTGGTATATAGAAAAAGAGCTCCACCATGGGATAGGTAAATGAGATATCTTGCACGAAGGATTTGTGATGACCTTCAGTTTTGAGGATGGCTGGGATAGTATTGATGAAGCACTACAAGAGTTAAAAGTAGCCATCTTTAGGATACCATAGGAGCTAGTAGAATTGATTCAACCTGAATGGGATACTCAGCTGAGTCATGTGCTAGAATTTTATAATGTAACTACTAAATAGGAGCATGAGGATTTGTAGAATATTAACATTCCAGAAATAGAAGGCCAACACGAGGTTCACGGATCATAGATTGAGAACCCTGATATAATTGCACCGGTGAAAAGTAAGCAAGTAAACATTCGTACGGGGATAGAACCAAAATTCGCAAGGATCAGAGACTACTGGGACAATGTGACGGTGGATAAGGTCACTGAATTACTCTGTGAATATCAAGACTTATTCCCGACTAAGTTTACGGAGTTGAAATGAATAGTTAGAGATTTAGGAGTAATGAAGATCATGTTAAATCTCGACGCGAAACCAGTTAAGCAGAGGCCTTACTACTTAAATCCGAAATACAAGGAGAAGGTCCACGTAGAACTAGACAAAATTCTTGTAGCAGGCATCTTTGAGCCTATGAAGAATCCAATTTGGTAATCCTAATGGTGGTACAAAAGAAGAAGCAGAAGGATGAGTTAAGGATACGTGTGGATCTCAGAAAATTGAATGATGCTTGTGTGCATGATCCATTCTCAAATCCTTTCACGGATGAAGTGTTGGAAAATGTAGGAGGTCAGGAAGCATATTCTTTCACCGATGGGTTCTCAGGGTACCACCAGAGAAAAATCATGTTGAAGGATAGGAGCAAGACAACCTTCGTGACTGAGTGGGGTTTCTTTCAATATATTGTCATGCCATTTGGTTTGAAGAATTCCCCTGCTATCTTTTTGTGTGTGGTTGTTGCGACATTCAGGGAATATATTCATAAGTTCTCATAGGTCTATTTTGATGATTGGACTATATTTGGGATGGTTAGGTGCCATGTAGCAAACTTGTGCTTGATGTTGGATACCTACCGAAGATACCAAATTGCGCTCAACCTCAAGAAGTTTCTATTCCTCATTCCTTTTGGGAACTTGTTGGAGCATGTGGTTTGTAAACAAGGATTGATGGTAGACCCCATGAAGATCATCGTGATTCTGAACTTGGAAGCTATGAGAAGTGTGAAACAATTGCACACCACTTTGGGACATACTGGATATTACAGAAAGTTTATCAAAGGCTATGCCCAAATCATCGCGTTGATGGAAAAATTGTTGAAGAAGGATGTCACATTCTTCTGGAACAATGACTATAAGAAAAGACTGGATATATTGAAAGAAAAAATGGTTGCTGCGTTGATTCTAGTCTTCCTGAACTAGAAGAAAGAGTTCCATGTACACATCGACGTGTGGTGTATAGCGTTGGGGGTAGTACTGACGTAGGATCTTGGAGAAGGCTTAGATCACCCCATCACATTTTCTAGCCATCAATTATCTAAAGCCGAGAAGAACTATCCCACCATTGAGCACGAGGGACTAGCTATGGTATATGCACTCTAGAAGTATCGACACTACTTGTTAGGAGGCCACTTTAAGATGTATACAAACCACTCCGCGCTAAAGTACCTGGTCAATAAGCCTATGCTGGGGGGGCGCATTTGTAGATGGATTTTATTATTCCAACAATTTGATTTCGAAGTTGTTGTGAAGCCTCGACGATTGAACATGGGACCAGATCACCGATTGCGCATTGAGACTGGGGAGGAACCTACCAATTTGGAGGAAGGATTACCTGATGCGCAATTATTTACTATGTGAGTAGTGGATGGATATTTTGAAGATATAATTCACATTTTAACAACTAGACAGCACCAAAAGAATACTTTGTCCAGTAGAATAAGGAATTAGTGGTGTGCACGACAGATTTCTCTGTCAATGCTGGACATCTATACAAGATGGGGAATGATGAAATACTGCGAAGGCATGTACTCTAATTTCAACAAAGAAGCATCCTCATGGATGGTCATGGGGGTGTGGCGAGAGGAAATTATGTAGGAAGAGCCACTATGCAAAAGATTCTATGTGCCAGGTTGTGGTGGCCAACCCTTCACTAGGATTCAAAAGCATATTGCAAGGCATGTGATGTATGCCAGTGAATAGGAAGGCCATCGCGGAGGGATGAAATGCCTTTGAATCCAAATGAAGTTGCAACCTTTCGAAAAGGGGACAATAGATTTTGTAGGACCTATTAAACCTCAAGGAAAGACAGGCGTGAGGTATTATCACTACGATGGAGTATATGACTCGTTGGGTAGAAGTGAAAGCGGTGAAGGATTGCACAGGTGAAACTTCTACGAAGTTTTTATTTGAACACGTACTAACATGATTTGGATGTCTAAAGATATTGATGAGCGATCATGGTCTACACTTCCTGAATGAAATGATCAGCACGCTGACAGAAGAGTTTCAGGTGTATCATCAAAAGAGCACACCGTATCACCCATAGGTTAATGGGATAGTAGAAGAATTTAACAAAGTGCTAGAAAACGCACTAACGAAGGTATGCAATGTGCATGGAAGTGATTGGGACCTATGCATACTTGCATTGTTATGGTCTTATCGGACAACATGCAAAAATCTGATAGGACATACACCTTTTAGGCTTATCTATGGAGTGAAAGTTGTAATTCCTATGGAGTACACGAGGCCTACTTTTTTCATAGCAACACTCATAGGTAGGACAGATCACTGAGCCCTGGAGGAGAGGCTCACATAGCTGGAAGAGATTGAAGAGGAATGATTTTTGGCTGGATTCCACCAGTAGGTCCAAAAGCAACACAAAAGGGCTTAGCACGATTGGCATATTATGTTGTGCACATTCAACGTAAACAATCTAGTGTTTTATATGATAGCAAGTTTGATAAATTCCCAAGGAAATTTAAAATGCATTGGTTAGGGCCATATGTTATTAAGGAGACTACAGATGGAGCGTGGTACATTTAGTCAAGTTAAATGGAGAGCCCTTCCCAGGGAAAGTGAATGGCAGTCATTTGAAGTCACACACAGGTGGCTCGTCCACCTGACTAGCCAATGGAAGCACAGTCTTAATGCTCCAGGCAGCTAAAAGGAGGTGGGGACCCTAAACTACCCTGCCTGGGAGCTGCATGTCGTCAGGACTGCATGCAGTAGTGAAGTGTCATAGGGTCTGCGACAGCACGAGGGTAGTTGCACTACTACGTGGGTCGGTTGGAAAGTGACTATTGTAGTCTATTCACGATGTCATGCTTGGCTTGAGGCCAAATGGAGTAGGCAACAGGCATTTAAGGCGAACTTTATGGGCTATATTCCTAAAAATCTACCACCAATCTAGCATTAATGGACCAGATGTGGGGGGAATCATTGAATTCAAATTCAAAAGGTGCTATAAATTACAAAGGGTTGTCTAGCAAACAACACTTGGCAATTTGAGGATTGAGTTGTTGCGCACACATACATTCATGAACCAAGACTTGTTCGATCTTCTGAAGGAAAATTCGTTGTTTGAGAAATTACCTAAGATGTTGAGAGAATTGTGGAATCACACTATGGCAGCACCCGAAGAAGCCATGGACACTAGAGAAATGACCACTGAGGAAGACACGAAGGTAATTACGGAAGTGGAAGCCCCACAGAGCATCGAGATAGCCGCTAAAATCCATAAATCACCGTGCATACTGAGACCCAAGAAAGAAAATCATGCCATGGTATCGGTGCGTGTATCACTTAGAAATCCACTAAGGACTAAGCTCACCATGGAAGAAAAGCGGAAGGATATCGATTTGGAGGCTGCTTTGTGATGCAGGGTAGGACGCCTGGAAACCCAGGATATTTTATGCTCATGCCATTACAAATGTACACCTCAACCAATTCCTCTAATCAATCTCAATACAGGGCAATCACAAGTACAAACAACTAACGTAGTCATCTACCTGAAAACAAATCAAACATAAATATAAACGGCTTGTTACGAGTTGTAAGAGAAAACACTGAGTTCAGATGTCCCTACTGCCATTGGATCCCTCTCCACGTGGTTTGAATTCAATACGCTTGCAAGTATTAACACATAAGTTGAGATATATCAATACAAACAGCTGTGCATGTCTGAGGTTTTTAGTTGCAGACATTCAAACGCTCACTACTGCAAAACAGAAACTTATAACAATATTAAATCAGAAAACCCCCAATCCGCAATCCCAATTCCACAGCACTTTTAGGTATTGATACACAAGTGATATCCATCAAATGCAAATCCTCGGTTTATCTACTATGAAAATCAGACTTTATGATTTAGAATCGAACAATCAAAATAGTTCTATTAATGGCACGTGCTTCAGGTCAGAGTTAGAAGCACTGAATCTTTCTTTGTACTACCAGACTGGTCGTCTTTAACTCTTTCATTATAGAAGGCTTATACCTATAGCCAAAGACAAATATCACGCAACCGTTGCCATAGAACAACGCTATTCACCAATGCATAAATTATACTAGAAATTCACGCATTCAGTGGTCGTGGCATTGATATAATGGGTGTAATTTTTATTACTGCAGATTGTCCTTTTTAATGTGCAAGCAGATTGTTGAATAAATTTTGTCACCACAATTGGAATTGAAAAGTTGTCGAGCTCATCAGAAAAACATCATCAATCTCATCGAGTTTCAGAGAACACCAAGAGGAATTTTTTTCCCACAATACTTTTGGCATCGCCCTCTCCCTCTGAGATGAGATGAGAGGTCATCTACCCCTTTATTTATAATAATAATGGATACATGTATAAGAATAGATCAGGCTTAGAAAAAGCAGACTTTTTCCTTTTTTTTACACAGTGATTTAAAGCTCGCAGCTTTTCCCCATTCTTATCCTCAATTTAACTGGAAAAATTTAGAAATTCTATCCCATCTTTTCTCCTAAACTAGTTCTCCCATATCCTTTTATTTAGAAAAATAATATTTACATAAATTCACTTCCTAAAACAACAAAATATTCAAATTATCACACCCTGTCTTTATTCCATATTTACAAATGAAAACGGGCTTGATGCTCCTGCATCATACACCCAACCTTAAAATTAATCATGATCTCCTGATCATGTGCCTGGATCCCATACTTTGCGCTACAAGTTTCCATGTGCTATTGCTCGCTGCTTTTCTCTCGGTTTCCACACTTTATGCTGCATCTCTCCACTGGTTGTGCTCTCGCAATCTTCTGCTGTTTTCCTTCCGCTGCTTCTGCTGCTTCTCTTCCTTGCTGATGTCTTCCTCTGAGACACTTTCAACATGATTCTTGTAATGAGCTCAATTTCTTTTTCTAATAAATCTTCAGACTGCTGATTTCTTGTTGCTTGCTAAGCTAAGATGGCTTGCTCAGTCTATTCTGTTAACTGCTGACTTCTTGCTCTTATTCTTGTTTCTGTTCCGACTACCACCCAATCATCCATACCCTCTTGTCTTCTGGAACAAAAAACTTCTTCTCCCTGCATTTGACTACTCAACTGAGTCAAATATTCTGCAACAATACCTGCATTCACAAAACACTTGTTAGAATAAAAACCATAAGGCATCAGTGCCTTGTACTCCTTTGCCAACATCTCAGTATACTGTTCTGAATCCTCTTTTATCAGCACATTAGTATGCTGATCCAAACTTCTCAAGGAATCCTTTGAAGAATTCTCAAGACTGTCAACCAGTCTTCCTCCCATGTCATCTGCGTCCATGGCAATTTCCTGTATTTGTTCACTGTATTGAACTCTTCCATCTGGTGCACTTTCCCTGTCATATCCTGGTTTCTCCAACCAGTATTCCAACAATGCAATTTCCTTGTAGCATTTTTGAAGCATCACATCATCATTTACAGTCCCTGCATTCATGCACAACTTGTCAGTTTTAAAACCATGCGACCCCTTTTCCTTACTTGAAGTTTCAGTCTTCAAGTCTTCATCTTCACTATCTCTCAGAAATTCTCCTTGTTCCATTTCAACTTCCTCTTGACTCATCTTCTTTCCATTTATCTTGGCATCCTCTTTCTTATGTCCTCTACTGTGGCTTTTTCCTGAACCTCTGCTATGACTATTTTTAGTCATCTTCTTCTCGTTCTTTCTTCACGAGCTCCTTTGCAACAAGCCTCTGCAACAACTAGTCCTCCTGGCTGCAATATTACCTCACTAAGCTCTCCTCACTTAGTCTTTTGGTAAGCATGGGTCCTCCGTCTGGAACCTCTTCCTGAGCAACACCTTTGCTCCTTCTAGGCTTTTCCAATCTCCCACTCTCTCCTGAGAACACTTTAGTTGTCCTCTCTATCCAATTCCTTATTGGATTCTTTAGGTTCACTTCCACTCCTTTGCAACCATAAACTTCAATTCATAAACTTCAAATCAAAAAAAAAATCATCTCACCTTTAAGATCTTGCCTGATCTTGTCTTCTTTCCACTGCTGCAATCTTCTTCACTTGTGTATGCTTTCACATCAAATTTAAAAATCTAATCTTTATTTAAACTATTCACCACACTTCAAAAAAACACACTTCAGCTATCAACTGTACAAAAAAAAACAAACGTCTTCAAGAAAACAATCCCGCTCCAATACCACTTGATGTAGGGCAGGACGCCTGCAAACCTAGGATCTTTTACGCTCATGCCATTACACATGTACACCTCAACCAATTCCTCTAATCAATCTCAATATAGGGAAATCACAAGTACAAACAACTAACGCAGTCGTCTACCTGAAAACAAATCAAACATAAATATAAACGGCTTGTTACGGGTTGTAAGAGAAAACGCCGAGTTCAGATGTCCCTACTGCCATTGGATCCCTCTCCACGTGGTTTGAATTCAATACGCTTGCAAGTATTAACACATAAGTTGAGATATATCAATACAAACAGCTGTGCATGTCTGAGGTTTTTAGTTGCAGACATTCAAATGCTCACTACTGCAAAACGGAACTTATAACAATATTAAATCAGAAAACCCTCGATCCATAATCCCAATTCCGCAGAGCTTTTAGGTATTGATACACAGGTGATATCCATCAAATGCAAATCCTCAGTTTATCTACTATGAAAATCAGACTTTATGATTTAGAACCAAACAATCAAAACAGTTCTATTAATGGCGCGTGCTTAGGGTCAGAGTTAGAAGCACTGAATCTTTCTTTGTACTAGTAGACTGGTCGTCTTTAACTCTTCCATTATAGAAGGCTTATACCTATAGCCAAAAACAAATATCACGCAGTCGTGGCCATAGAACAACGCTATTGACCAGTGCATAAATTATACCAGAAATTCACGCATTCAGTGGTCGTGGCATTGATATAATGGGTGTAATTTTTATTACTGCAGATTGTCCTTTTTACTGTGCAAGCAGATTGTTGAATAAATTTTGTCACCACAATTGGAATTGAAAAGTTGTCGAGCTCATCAGAAAAACATCATCAATCTCATCGAGTTTCAGAGAACACTGAGAGGGATTTTTTTTCCCACAATACTTTTGGCATTGCCCTCTCCCTCTGAGATGAGATGAGAGCTCAGCTGCCCCTTTTATTTATAATAATAATGGATACATGTATAAGAATAGATCAGGCTTAGAAAAAGAAGACCTTTTCCTTTTTTTTACACAGTGATTTAAAGCTCGAAGCTTTTCTCCATTCTTATCCTCAATTTAACTGGAAAAATTTAGAAATTCTATCCCAGCTTTTCTCCTAAACTAGTTCTCCCATATCCTTTTATTTAGAAAAAGAATATTTACATAAATTCACTTCCTAAAACAACAAAATATTCAAAATTATCACACCCCATCTTTATTCCATATTTACAAATGAAAACGGGCTTGATGCTCCTGCATCACTTTGGAAGAAGAGTTTGAAGAAATCCTAGTTGAGGAGGAGGATGTAGAGATGGAGGTTGAAACCCAAGGTGTGGACCCTCCCACCAGGTTACCTACATATGTTCCTCCACAGAAGGGTAAAGGAAAGGTGCCCAAGGATATAGATGAGAGAAAGAGCTCTCTGCAGACTCTGCTGCTCCCTGACGACATTATTTTTGAAGGAGCGCACTTGAGATGGGTGCCCGTGCTAAAATTTGAAGATTGGGACCTTGCGGACCACGAGAAGTTCCTACATCTTGCGACTGCCCAACTAATGCACCAGAAGATAGAGGTGTCGGCTGGAATGATACAATTGGAGCAGCGCAAAAGGCTGAGAGGGGTTGAGAAAGCAAGGTTGCTAAACTTGCTTTGGGTGCTGCATTACCACCACACCTTAGTGACCATTTTTGTCTTCACATAGTTGTTCTACTTGGTGCATGATGGGTGCTTATGGCTAGAGTAGCCCATCCCCATCACAGACCATTTGATTCACAGGATTACCCAGCTCCCTTGCATAGGGGAGGACCCAGCAAACATCTCAGAGGGAAAGAGTGATGATTTGGACATTGTGGAGGCCATGAAGAAGAAATTTAAACTAGATAAGAAGAAGCGAGGGTATTCCATTTCCACCATCAACAACCCTACATTCAAGGTCACAACACAGATATTGGGAGGGAAGATGATGTGGAAATGTTGCACGAATGAGGTGCATGTGCGATGGTTGAACTAGCAGCGCAATGTGTAGAAGGGGTCTAGTTTAACTGGGCAAACTATCTATGTAGTGAGTTCCTTGAGAACTACTGCGAGGCACAAGATCAGGGAAAAACCTTTCACTATGCATGGATTTTTCTGTCAATAGTACTGGTGGCATGGGAATTGCCTGAAGATAGCTAGTTCTCGACGATCATGCTGGAAATTCTAAAGACAGTGAAGTACAATTCACTGTGGGCAACCAAGGATGCAAAAAGGATAAGGGAAAGAAAGATATTATGGGTGCTCATGGAGATGAATATCAGAATGGGGATTAATCCCAAGCCACAGTTATTTCCCATGGTCTACAACATTTTGTAGAGCTTCACAGAATTCAAAGTAGACTCCCACCATGTCTTCATCAGGGCACGAAAGGACCCTACTAAGACGTGGCATGAGCTACCCTACTTGGTGACCGATGATGTAATTTTCATGGTCCTTGAGTCTTGGCCGTTGGAGTAGCATGCTCCAGCTAGCTCTGTGGTGAAAGCAAATAAGTCTGTTGCGTAGCAGAAGAAGGAAGAGGTGAAACTACGGATGGCGTAGCTGGTGTAAAAATGCAGGAAGGAGGAAGCAGTGGCTAAGGCCCAAGCAGTGCGTGATGCTGCAAAGTTGGCATAGGAGCAGCAGAAGGCAATAGAAGAAGAGCGCGAAGGATAGAAGTTGCCTTTGCCCGAGCCTGAGACTGATATAGAACAAGATGGCGTAGACCCGTAGACAATGGCCACCCAGCTAAAACGTCTGTGTCCAAGAGAACAGGTAGGGTTGCGAAGGAAGACGAAGGCCTTAAATACTTCGTTCGATCGATCACCGTCATTGAGGGGGATCTACATGATATTGGCGAGACGATGAGGGACATCAGCATGGAGGAGCTCCAGCGGTTTGAGGAGCAACACCAGATGGTGTTGGGGGCTCTCCGGATACAGATACATAAGTTTTAGGTGTGCACTCCATAGGTTGGCATTGTGTCAACCAGCCTCGTAGTAGGCACATCCGCGGCCGAGGAAATGCTATGCACCCAGATAACCAACACAATAGTGGTGCTAGATGGAGAACTTATTACATAAAATGAGGCCGATAGGCCTGTGGTTAGTGGGTTGAAAGGGATTAGGCTAAATATGGTTGCGCTCCCTTGGGAGACGCTCTAAACTTTATAGGATGGAGTCACTGCAGAGCTTCAAGCCACGAAGAGCCAAGCAATACAAGTAATGAGCGATCGGTACATCAACATTGAGCAGCTGAGTCTACATCGTGATGAGGTAGTGGCGCAGAATAGACAGATAGGTCAAGTGGTGGAGGAAGCCTACCAGCTAGTCCCAGACTTGGCCATCCCAATAGAGGAATCGATGGGGGCATGCGTATGTAAGTTAGCTGTAGGTGTGTGTGACGCAAGAGAGGAAATGTCCAGGGTTCAATTAGAGTTGAACCTTCACACAATAGAATTGTAGTTAAAGGCACAACCTTCAACTCCACTGGAGGTTAAGGAATAGTGCATCACCCCGATCACAACAACAATGGCAACAATTAATAGTGTAGTGACAGACTACACAAAGATGTTCGAGCAGTCGTTCGAGGTCCTCACCACCCTGTAGGAGGACTCAAACATAGAGCACCTATAGATAGAGGTTCACGAGCTGTATCAGAGATACGATGAAGTAAATGGGACTGCGTAGACGGTTTCCCTTACACAGAGGCTCGCGTGGATGTAGCAGGCAAAAGCGCTCAAGGAGCAGGTGGATGTTGCTTAGCATAAGGAAGCAATTTTGAAGGCATGGCTACAACCGTGGATCGATGAGGCTTATACCATTATACAACCTCCATTGAATAAAGCTCACGCAACTGCAAGAAATATAGGAGAGTATTTAGAGTAGTAGTTTAACCACAATGGTCACTGAACAACGCATAGAGGAAGTACATCAGGTAGTAGCTCAGTGCACTGCCAAACTTGCAGCGATCCAGTTAGAGTTGGGAGGTCTTCCCACAAATATCTCTGCACCGACAAAGTGACTTGAGGGAAAATAATGATGTTTATGTTGGGGGCTTGTTGGGCGTGGGATCCCCCACGAGAAGTTTTGGGGATTAGAGCCTAGATTTTGGTCAAAAATTGTAATTCCAATATAAAGACTCTGCATTTTGTGGGTGTGGAGCACGTAGTTTGTTAAAGAGTCATAGGGTTGTCAACCCTTAATTTTGTTACTATAATGTCGGCTGTAGAGATCTACCCATGGTCCGTGGACCATGTAATGATATAAATAGAGCAAGGCTCTAAGTAGTTTGATAGAAATAATCATAATGAGAATGAAGAACATATGATGTGTGTGAGATAGATCTAAAGTGTAAAGTCTAGTTTTTGGGTCGTAGAGTAGGAGAAGGCTATACAGCTAAGTGTGCAAAGGCCTAGTAGTCTATAGCTAAGTGTGCAAACCCCTGCAGCTGAGTGCACAAGGCAAGTCAAGTCTATAACAGTTGAAAGTATTAATAAAGAGAAGTTTCATATCATTTCTGTGTATTTACTTGTTTTATGCATCTGTTATCTTGGGTATGAATTTCACTTCTAATACTTATATGATGAATGAATGTGTATAATTGTATTGATTTAGTGAATGCAAGATAGAATATCTATTTACATGAAGTTAAGTAAGATCTGTTAAGAAGATAAGTAAGATACGTGGTGTAGTTTGGGGAAATAGTGCAATTCGTTGCCATAGCAGCGCAAAAGCATCTCAGCCCTTGGTTAGGGTTGCGCGAAAGACAATTGTAACAGATCGCGAAAGCACTAAAGGTTGGAACAATGTGTGAAGTCGCCTACACGAAGACATGCATAGTTGAACTAGACCGACATCTTAGACATCTCAAGGGTGTGGAAACTTGGTTCCAGCATCCCCCCATACTGCTTCGGGTGAGACTTCAATCTACGCTCTGCAGGTTTATGCTGAAAGGGCTAGTAGTTTAGGGATTTGTTTGGCTAAATAACTCCAAACCTGGGTCAGGCCCCAATAAGCCAACACATACCCATTGATGAAAGGGTACATGTAATCTGAGATGCTCATACCTCTCTTGTGTCTAGTCGTTTTAGGGTTGAAAAAACTTTATGTCATTTAGAGAGGTTTGGTTTTTGGCCTCATATGAAAAGAATTGTGACTCACTTTGTAAAGGGTTATGTGTTGTGTTCTATTTCAAAGCCCTCTAATAGAAAAATTGGGCTCTACACACCACTCCCTATTCCGAGTCAACCATGGGAAAGTGTTTCCATGGATTTTGTAGGTGGTTTGCCTATGTCTAGGAATGGTCATGACTATTTGTATGTCGAGGATCATTTTAGTAAAATGTGTATGCCTTGTAAAAGCAAGTCACTACTGAGCAAACTTCTTATCTTTTCTTTCTGCATGTTTGGGTCCATTTTGGGTTTCCCACATCTATTGTGTCAGATCGAGACTCTCACTTTCTTGGAGATTTCTAGACCAGCTTGTGGAGAATGATGGACACCAATATGAAAAGAAGTATGACATTTCATCTACAGACCAATGGGTATACAGAGGTCATCAACTGTACTGTGGTACACTTATTATGAGGATATTATGGAAAACATCCCAATTTGTGGGATGAACAACTTCCTTATGTGCAACATGCATTCAATCAAGTAGCACATTCATACACACATAGCTCACCATTCGAGACATGTTTTGGTTACCTACCAAGGGATACCTTAGACATGGTATTATGGGAATATTAGGATGGAAATGGACTATATGATAGGGAAAAATAATGTAAGTTTATTCAATGGATATGGGTGATTCATCAGGAAGTACAAGAGTAGTTGGAGAAGAGTCAGGCTCGGTATAAATCTCGACATGATAAGCACTGAGTTGACCATAAGTTTCAAGTTAGGGATAAGGTATGGCTCCACATAAGGATAGAACGAAGGGAGAAGGGAAGAAATTGAGACCCATCCAATATGGTCACTTCACCATATTGGAAAAGATTAGAGACAATGCTTTTCATCTTGACTTGTCTACTTATATGCAAATGTACTCAGTAGTGAATGCTAAAAACCTGAAGCTTTATGAACCTCCATTGATTATGGATACTGAAGAGGTTGCACAGATTCCTACAGTGGATGATTTTGCACCAGAGTATCTAGAAAAGTTTCTCAAAGATATCATGCTCAATAGGAAAAACAAAACTTCATGATGGGGAGATGTGGAATACATTGGGGTTGGCTTCAAAGGAATGCATCTGAGTAAATCTCGGTGGATTGAGAAGAAAAAAGTGAGGCAGCAATTTCCTCAATTGCCAATTGACTGAAAGGGCATTTGGTGGTCCAAGAGCTCTTAGTGGGGAGGATTGATCCAAGTGGATATTTAAAAGGTACCAGTGGCATGGTAAAAAAGCTGAGAAACTTAAAGTGGCATAAACTCTATAAACTTATCATTGGATCGAAGTGCTCATAATCCATATTCCAATGGTGCAAATGACACACAAATCCAAGTTCGTATGAAGAAGTTAGAGAAAGTCAAAGTTTATGTTTGACATGGAAAAGTGGCAAGAGGAGCTGATGTGGAAAACAATCTCAGCGAATGGGGAAGATCCAAGTGGTAGGCTACCATTGGTCCCACATATCGCATATCATAGAAGAAAGGAGTTGCAGTTTAAATAAAATCGTCCTCGAGCAAGTCATGGTTGCGATGTGATAAATCGTAGTCGCTCATCGGAAAAGGGAAAGGTTAAATAATTATTCCCTGGAGAAATCCAGGTTGTGATGCGATATATCACAATCACAAAATTAGGTTGTGATTTGTGATATCACAATCACAGTTCGCAAAGGGGAAGAAGTAGCATATTGTACCAACCTTGGTTCTCGCCGTTTGTAATTTGTGATGAGAGCTTCTGGGCTTGATATATTATATATTGTGTTTAATGGTCCATCGGGTCTGTGGTTATCGTAAAGAACTTTTTTTAAGGGCTTGGGTCTATCCACCGGTTGGAAAGATCGATGGGAAATACTGATAGTAAAAACCACTGGGTTAAAATGTGCGGTTAAGGAGGTTTTTCCCTATTTGAAAGGTTTGTTGCCACATATTATATGGGACTTGAGAATCTCTATCTTAAAACAAATTGGCCTACTAAAAGTTTGTCACCTATTTGGAACTACCTAAAATTAAAGAGTTGATCGATCAAGTATATATATGGGATGGCCTGCACAGGAAAAGGGGGGAAGGCTAGCTGATAGTTCAAAATATTGTACGCAATAGTAACTTGACCTGGCAACAAGAGCTAAAACCTCGTCTTGAGTAGTAGGGAGGTTCCGAGTGGGTTTAGAAAGCCCGATTATCCGAATTTGGTGTTCAGATAGGTATTTTTGCACATTTTTTCACCAAGATTTCGATGGTACTATCTATTTCTAAAGATGGTCTCTCCATTCTTCTTCCATATTCTAGCTTGGAGGTATAAGGATTGTAAATGAATGTTGCTTCTACTTCATCTCTTTTTATGTCACTTAATGAAAGAAGGTCTCCCCACTACTAAGCAGGGCCCATAAACGTAGTCCAAATTGGATGAAATCCATAATCAAATATTTATGTCATGATTTCTTTCTTATCATGTTATTTCCACATTGTTTTATGTGATTTTAATTTCCATGGTTAATAAGATCTGTTACATGTAAATCTGATGCATGTATAAGTAAAATATCTTGGATCATGTATAATAAACACATATTTCATTAAAATTGGAATTTTTTTATTACAAAGACATCACTAGAATTGATATTTTTGGTTATTTTGAAATTCTAGATTCACTGTTTAATTCCAAATTTAATGAAATATGTGTTATATCCTCTTATTTTTATGTTTCTTGGTCCTTTTCTTCCTCCTCTTTACAATCTATGTAAAATAATTTCTTCTCGGCACACTTATGACCTTTAGTGTATTTTCTATCACAATTGTAACAAATCTCTTTTGTTATTTTTTGTTCCAATTACTGTGGTTTCAACCTTGTGGGTTGTAGAAGGCTAGGAGTAGCAACACTTCCATCTTTATAGCTGTGAGTGGTAGACTTCCTTGTTGCCATAATTTTTCTTTCAAATTTTGTTTTCACCCTGAATGCCTTCTCCAATGAATTAGGTTCCCAAAGTTGAACCTCATGTTGTACGTTATCCTTTAAAATCCCCATGAAGACATCAATCCTATGTTCCTCTAGAATATCATTTACCCTTATATTCAATTTTTGGAAGTCCTCAATGTGCTTTTCCATTGAACCCTTTTGTTTAAGATTTATTAATTGGCTAAAGAAGGTGTTTCTCTTTGTATCCTCATAATGTGATACCCTTTCCTCCATAAAAATTGACCAAGTGACAAGTGTTTTACGAGAAAAAATCCATCGATACTATACAAACTGATTGGGTTCTAAATTTAAATTTACAATGCGTACCTTTTGTGTGTGTTTCACATTATGGAGATCAAAATATTCGCTCCATCTGTAGTATCCAAGTTACTAGATCCTTGCCATCAAACTTCCTGATATTGATCTTTTGAATATGGTGGGCCTTCAATCCAAGAGTAGAGTCTATGAAATCATGATTATTTCTTTTGTTTTCATCATGAGTTTCATCTAATATCTTTTCGCCATTATGAAGTATTTATTGTAGCAAATTTGTCAAACCTTCTTCCAAACCTTCCATGTCTACTTTTAAACCATCCTTCAAACCTTCCATGTTTCCTTTTAATCCATCCCTCAAACCTTCCATGTCTGATTTTAAACCATTCTTCAAACCATCCATATTAGCTTCCATTTCATTTTTGGTTACTCTTTGTGAGAGAAAAATTTGGTGCACTTGGTCTCCTAATCTTGATATATCATGTTGCACTTCTTCCTCTTCTTCATGTGTCATAGAAGAGCTTTCTGGTTGCTTACTAGGTGTGTCCATTTTTTTTTCAAGGCATTTTAAAATTAAACAATGATATCTATTCTTCAATATGCCATTTGAATCACTTCAAACTCATTTTTCAAACAAGAGTTATCCAAAATTTAAAAAATACACACCTTTTTCTTTCTTTTTAGGAGCTAGATATTATGGTTGTTGTATCTTTGTAATTGCGAATCTCCAAGGTCTGGAATTTTGTTCTGTAGTAGCCCTTTGAGTTTTCTTTCCAACCAACAATTTTAGACCAATATTGGATTCTTTAGGAGATATTTAAGCCTAATATCACACGATGGACTAATTATAGACTTGTTTAATAGAGCGAAATGGTACAGAGTGCCACATGTCATTCGTTTGACCTTCGACCCTGAAAGTCATATAAAAAAAACTACAGTCTGTTCTATTTCCTTCACTTTTTATAAAATTGAAATCCGATGCTGACAGAGAAATTTATGATGATGTTCCCTAGGTCACTTGTTTGAGATGGAATTTTTTAGCCTACAAAAATCCTAACTTCCTTGGATCGTATCTCTGAAACTATAGTGATCCAATATCTGAAATGTGGACACAAAGTTCATGAAGATTTCAGCTCCATGTGGTTGCAATCTCAGATTGTTAATCTTCGTAGAAAAAATATTATAGCGAAAATTCCACAATGACCTATTTGAAGCAGGGAAGCCCTAGAATCCAAAGCTCTAATACCAAATGTCATGTAACCAGATCAAAAAAGATATAGATCAATGACTTCAAAATTATCCTCTTCAAGAGGGAAACCTCCTTTACGTCACTTAAATGAACAATTCTTAAATTATACAAATGACAAGACCTCCTTTCTATATAGGATTCTAAGGGGTCATAATATAATCAGAGCCTACATAAAAATAATAATGTAAGTGCACAACAATAACAATAGTGGGCTTCTATGGGGCTCAATAATAACAATATGGGACTACATGGGCACAAAAATAACAATAAGGGGGCTACACTAATAATAAAAATAAGGGGCTACACTAATGGTATAGGGATCTAACATGCAAGCATGAATTTGGGATCACGTGGGATAAACAAAAGTATAATCATACAGGGAATCCAAAAGAAACCACCTCCACCCTCATACGATGGTGATTTCACCCAATACTGGGTCACAAAATCACCAAAACTAGTACAAGCTTGCATGCCTCAAAATTTACTCACCATACCTAGAGGAATTTTCTTGTCTCCACTCACATGTCAGGAACTTTCCAGAGAAAACCATCTCCACCCTCAACCCTTGGGATTTTCTTGAGACCGCCTCAACCAAGTTCCAAAATCTACCGGCAATCCAAATCTCAACCAAACAGGAAACCCACTAAATCATGGTTATATAGGAAATGGGATATGGCAAGGTTGTACATGATTGTCAATTCAATAAAATCCCATGCCAATGACAGTAAAAATGACCAATAAACCAATGCATAAACCATGCATTCAAATTCCAACATGATAAATCACACGTGCACATTGTTACCTACAAAAATCCTCCTATTATTTTCTAATCAACCTTCTTCTTGGTTTCTACTCGAGTTCCTCTTGCACTTATTTCTTTCCTTTCTCATCTCTCTAGGTGCCCAATTGTTGTCCAAGTGCTCTCTCTCTCTTTCTCTCCTCTTGTTGTAGTGTTCTCTATTTCTTTTCTCAAAAGTGAATAATGTGCTAGAATGATGTTGTTAATGAAGGTGGACACTTTGAAGAATGTTGTAGATTCATTCACAAAGTATTTTAACATTTAGAATTTTTTATTGTGTAAGTAAACAATGACCATTTTTTCCTCGGAATTTTGATTATGTAATCCTATGACCCTCCATATGCAAATAAAACGACAAGTGGGATAATTTTGTTTGTGTTATATTCTTTGTACAATTGGCCCCATGTGAGCCCCATGTATTGTACAATGATATGGGAGTAATGGGGGATTGGGGGTGAGTCTATTTAAGCCCCCTTGTTGGGGGTTCAAGTGCAAAGTCCTTAAGAAAGCATGTTTGAGTTGTTTTTGGTCTATTTGTTTCCTTCTCTTTCAATGTTTACAACCAACGGTTTTTCAGCCCATTGTATGTAATTCTAGTCAAGGAATCTAATATGGGTTAATAGGTTAGGATTTTGGATGTTGTGGGATCCTACACATTGTATTCTAGATGATGAAAAGATTTACAAATGTAGCTCTAAACATTTGTTTTGTTTTCTTCGTTAAGGGTTTCCATGGTAAATCTCTATGGTGTGTGATTTCCATTATTTACTTATTTGTTTATAAATAATATAGGAGTTCATTACTTACTATAAAGGTTTAAAACTCACATATGCATATGTATATACATACATAAATATATATTGATTGAATTTATTTAATATTGACTAAGATAATCAATATATAAACGCCATGCATATCAAATATCCCAATTAAAATTATAGGATGCAATCATCTTCTCAACATGTATTTCACTTCACAAACAAGTTATCAAAACATAGTTGCTTAGAAAGTACATATTATTGACACACTATACACCATGCAAACATTAACTCATAATTCAACTTGGTTGTATAGAAAATTCCAATTAAAAATTAGAGAAACTTATCTACAATCAAAGGTATTGAGAAAACCAACTAAAGGTGAGTGATTTTCCACCTAACCATAAGCTCAACAAAACATTTCCTTTTAAACCTAGCCACCCTTTAGACCATAATAACAGAAAGGGGAAATTTTTTGAAATTGTTTTCATAATTAATAGTATAACAAGGAATTCATTTATCCACCAACTACAAGTTCTCCATGACTTCTAGTTTGTCCTCTACTTGCTTATATAGCACCTAAAGGGATCCCTTGATTACTTCACGTCCCCTCAATGATTTCCCCCCTCATTCTTATCATGTGTTCCCTATTATGCACCAAATCATAACCCATACACTCAATGAGTTCATGAACTTCTCATGCTAGTTGAGGGCAACAAATTTAGGGTATTCAAACTCAGTTTACAAAAAAAGGACTACTCAACAAAATGGGTCTATTCATCATACACAACCTCTCTCTCTTCCAACTTGTATATCTCTATTTTTCTAGTATGCCACCAAGAATTCATTGTATTCTCATTTTCCCATGCAATATGGGTAATCCATGAACTTTGGTGTGGGTACTCTCATCTGTCCCATTCATTTTTTTTTGAGATAATTCTCAACCACCACCCCACGCTTCAATAATTATAAGGTCAAACCCTCTCAACAAACCAAGTTATTATATCTTATTTTACCCAGAATTATTTGGTAGGAGAGACCTTTGACTTATTGACCTTGATGCATAGTCTTTCCTCTTACTTTTTCATCTTTTACAATAGATATGCTAGTGTTACACTCACATCCTACATCCTAAATTTGGTTTATAGTGTACATCTTGAGTCTTAGGATGCAGGTTTCAATTTTACAACTTGTGTCTTTGTTCAAACTTCTAGTTTTTTTCATTTTCGAGGATATTAACTTGGCCTACTTGTCCATGAGTTTTATAAGGTTAATTATTATACAAATTATGTAACTACTCAAACCCCTATATTTCTAGATACATCCTCACAAAGAGTGAAAAGAGCCTATATAAATTGATCATGTTGTGAGGAGAAGAGTCAGTCATAATTTATGAGAGAGCTCTCATGTTAAAGGTGTATTATTATATTCATTTGGTTTATTAATTAAACTCTATCATTTCCTTTCATTATTTTTTTATCATGTTGATGTTTATATCTTGTTGATAATAATCTTCCCTCTATGGAAGGCAAACTTGTTTTGTTTGGTTGTGCTTGTGTGTAGGAGTTTGGATGAGAATTGCTATGACAAAGATCATCGAGAAGAAGCAAGATGTTTGATTAAGGCTTCATATCTAGCATTTGTCATTGACCTATGAGGGTTCAAGTATTTGTTCTAAAGTTATTTGGCTAAAAGGTTATGCATAAATATGATTTACATCTAAGGGATTGTATTGATTTCTTCACACACACGATATAGTGGGTTTTGGGAAAAACCCGTAGAGCAATAGTTCCTTGTACCAAATTCATTTTGGTTACAACAAAATTGGTGAGTCCATTGGGGAGTCTAACCCTAGTATTGTTCCTGTCCTCTTTTGGCTTTATATCTTGGTCTTTTGTTTGTGTTGAGTCTTTCTCTTTTGTTTTTGACCTAGTTTGAGTGCTTTTTAGGCTAATTTGACTTAGAGATGGTCTTTATTTGATTTTTCTATGCACATTAATCCAAAGACATAAGTTATAAAATTTAAACTAGATCCTTTTTAGTAAATATGTGGGTTTTACATTGCAAACCTATGTCTCAGGTCACGTATTGCTCACATTCAACCTGCGTGTTTCTTAAAAAGTTGAGTTTTTTAGGGGTTTTCCCTAAGATATTTCTCAGTTTTTAGGCTTGTTCACTATTGTCTATATAGGTTCAGATCTGGTTCAAAAAAAAAATTTGGAATGCACTCTAGTTTGTTTTCCAGTTTTGGTGTTTTCATCAAGGTTGTTTTTCTAAATTTTGTTACTTTTCATTAGCACCTTTTTCTTCTATCTATTGTGGTTATGAAAAACTAGATCTATGAGGTCTAGTTATGCTTTTCTAATCTACTCATTTGATTGGACCATAAAAAATATCTTTCGTCTCCATAATTCTCATGTCTTATCCTTCAATTAGGGTTTGGTTTTTTAACCTTTTTAAATCATTGTTATTGCATGGTTTGGTTGTCTACATTGAATTATAGTGCTAAAACTTTCTTTTCACTTCCTTTTTTGGTTTTTTTGTGTGTGATAAATTTATTTTTGTGATAATTTAGATTTCAAATCCAAGTTTAATCTTTTGAGTGCTGGGGTTCTTGCTTGATTTTTGTTTGAAATATTTGTGTGGTTCTTCTTGAGTTGTTTTTTGGAATTTTTATGTAATGAATTTCATGAATTTAATTGAGAGTGTGTGAGGTTGTTGTAATTATTTTGAAAAGGAAAACGAATCTCATCCTTTTTGTAGCTAGATTTCATCGATAAAAAAGGAAAAATAATTTCATTTCCATATATCTTGAATTAGGATTGGTCTTGAGTCTTTACACACCATATCAGTTTCACACCACTTTCTTTGAGTAAATAACAACCCAAAAAATAAACACCTTATAAAATATATTTGATATTCTTCTTTTCTCTAATAACACACCCATAATAGCTCAAGCTAGGGTCTTGGACTAGGGGAGTGAAGTAAACTCTCCAAGACCATAAAACAAAACCTACTACCTTGAGTTATGGAGATAAAATCCATTTGCAGTGGCATGTTGCCAAGTAAGCCCTTCTCACACAAGGGTCAATCATGATGTCATATTGAGCCCAAGAGAGTGATCTAGCATAATTTTTTGGTCTTGGTGGCACTAGTCTACATGTATTACTCGGGAATCTCCTTAAGAGGCATTTGACTTGCTTTAAGCAATTTCTCAAGACATTTCAGGATTAGCTTCCTTCCCTTGCGTGTAGACTCTACTGGTGATTGTTCCCCCAGGTCAGGTTCTTGTGTATGGTATCCTTGTTGTCCATAATATTAGGTATCTTACATTAGTGATGGCAAGGGGGGCATCCTTACTATACCTAGGGAAAATGTTAGTCAAAACTCACTTTATTCTCCTAGGAGGTACCCCCATCACTCATAAGGGTACTTGGTTCTAGGCGTAAGAGACATTAAGAAGGAGGCTAACATAATTTTCACAATTGCATCTTCACAATTGAATTGGGCCCTAATTGACCAAGCTACACTTATAGAAATATTCCTTTTATTCTCTTGGTTTGTGTGTGGTTGGCTCCATAGATTTGATAGATTGTGATGTTTGGTCTGAGTCTATATGGCCATAGGGGTGTCTTAATTATTTAAATTTGATAATAAAATATATTCACCATAGCTAACCAAAATATTTTACATTCTTGAAGAATTTTAAACCTTTCTCCAAAAGGGAAGGTCCACCAGCTAGGAGACATAGGATAGCTCCAGTTATGGAGGACTTAGTCCACACTTGAGTTGAAGGGGACAACTTTGATCTTTAGGAGGAGGACATAGTTACTATTGAAGTGACTGATGAATTATAGCACCACATGCCAACCCACCTTTAACCGAACCTTTTGTCCCTGCACTTGTGCAACTGATACCTTACAATTCTAAAAAAAAATCCTTCTTCTCTCATCATATTTCTAGTGAGAGTGATGCTTCTACCATGAGAGAGATGGGTCCCTCATCACCTTCTATATAATTAGTATCTTATGTCATGTAATCACCACCGCCACTTAGTGTGAAAAGGTCCAATCCTCCTATTTTCAAAACAACTTTTTCCTCTTCATGGGGCAATCCACCAGTTACTTTTGTGACCCTTACAATTTTATCGAATTTGTTCATATCTATAGCTCTTTCCAATTTTTTGTTTTGGATGGGGCAAACCATGGTCAACCAATGAGAGCTAGGGTATTTACATCTAGATCATATATTCCTATGATTCCTTTACCTAGTATGGAAATTTTACATTAGGTAACATGTAGGGGGATCTATGTTTGCTTCTAGCTAGTTTGGGGACACAAATGTTTTTGGTAGTACATCTCAACCTTGGGGTAGTTCTATGCTAGGCAAGATGCCCTTCTATAGGGTTTATTTTAATTTTGGAGGGGCTAGATTATCTAGGGTCACTAACCCCACTAGTCATACTATGCATGTGATTTCTTATGCTTAAAGTGGTACTTTTTCACAGGGGGTCCTTCTTATTGTGATGTGTACAATCCCATGAGAAGTCAAGCCTTTAGGAGTCCCTTGTTCCCTAGGGAAATTTCCCCTAGTGGATAGTATTCTTTCACCACATTTATTTTCCTAGGAGTTCAATTTCTTAAGATGAAGTATAACGATGGTCCATATTCATCTTCCATTAACTATGTTATGGGGGGACTGCAAGGTCTATCAGGGGGAAATGTTTTACATCCTAATTCATTTAATTAATGCCAAATTTAATTTCTAACATCCCTTGATTTTCTAAACTTGGATAAACTCACAAATTACCCCATATGTCATGATCCAAGGTGGCCACCAATCCCCACAAAAATACCTTTTGATATTCCTAGGTTTGAAGGGAACACAGGAGAAAACCCATTCACATATATCGTTAGCTACCATTTATGGTGTTCTTTGAATTATTTGGTGAATGATTTTGTAAGGTTATGTCTTTTCAATCAAACCCTAACAAGTTATGTCGCTAAATGGTACATTGAAATTGATATGCCATCCTATAGTCGATATGTTTCCTTGGCCTGAATCATTTTGAACCATTTTCAATTAGCTTCATGACAAGGTCTCAAGACTAACCTCTTGGAGACACTTAAATAGGAAAAATATACTCACATTTATGATTGTATTCATGAGTGGAGGATACATAGTTAGGACCGCACTTTGATGGTGTCATTAGTTCCATTTCCTTTGATGTTATGAGCCAATTAGCTACTAAATTAGGGTAATTGATGGTAACATCCCAAGCCCCAGATAGTGAATATGGTTCTCAACAAGCACAATCTTCTAAGAATACCATCTAAGTTCTCATGGTGTAGTCCACAACACCAAATAGTCCTCAACAACCTAGAAGGAAAAAACAAAATAAAAAACAAAATAATAACTCTAAACCTTCTCAAAAAATCATTGAAAACTAAGCCAACCAGGGTGGGGGCACAGTTGAGAAATTTCATAAGGTTAAATTCCCTTGTAAAATTTGTCAAGGGTATCATTTGACTCACAATTGTGCATGTATGGATGAAGTTCATTATCTTCTTGCAGCATTGGTAGCCAGCCAGTAGCTAGTCGTATTAACTCATTTGTTCCCCGCCTAACTACAAGATCAAATGGTTGTGAAACCTCCTGCACCTCTGACTGGGGAAAATGGGGGTAACATAATATTCCTAGGGGCTATGCACCTATACATGTATATACTAAACAAGTTAACTTGCCTACGAGAGCTAAGTCTTATGATACTCTTGAGTCAAATTATTCTTTTAAAGGCCCAATCATCCATGTTAGACCCAATGGACCTCTCATACTAGATAAGCCTTTGGAGATAGTATATCACACCCCCTAAGGGTGTTCTAAAAATTCAACACACAACCCTAATGAATGGACTTCTCAGCACTATAGTATTGTTGAAGATTTAGCCGAAGCACCTTGTGCCATGTTCACTTTGGATGTTTTGCAGAGTTCCCCTATGAAACAAAAAGCCTTGTTGAATGTTATTGGAGGATTTGACCCCTTTGAGTCAAGTTCAATTATGTTTATGTTAATTTCCCTCGTTTTAGACTCACCCATTAAGTCACTTTCAATACCTCGGTGCATGTTTTTCAATATTAGACATTCGACACTCTTATGGATGAAGGGTATTCTACTTCTGCTATGTTGGCATCATGCTAGAAAACTATTGATTCTCTAGCACTCACCAAGTCAAGCACTACCTTGCAAGCCTTCAATGGCCACACATTTTGTGCAGGGGAAATTTTAAGGATGGAAAATTATCTTGAAATTTAAAAACATTGGTGAATATTAGTAGTCCCTAATATGCAAACTATAAAATGTTTATTGATATATTTGTAAAAGTATTCAAATTTATAATGATTTTATATATAGTCTCTATATAATGTTGGTGATTTTTAAGGTGAAATAATTTTATATTGTAAAATTTAGGCGAAGCATTTCTAGAAAAAATGGAAATTGACAAATATTTTTTGTGGAAAAATGATGGAAAATTAGCCCACATGCAAATATTAGCCCCTAAATGTTTCCATGATTTTGTGCCTCAAGGTGTTCTTCCTTCATTTTCCATCAAGATAAAGGAAAAAATTATAACCGTTGACGTTGAAGTTGTTGACACACAGATTATAATATGCTCCTTGGCAATAGTTGGTTCTACATTATGACCAATGTCATATCTTCGGTGTTTCGTGTGCTTCACTTTGCCTGTGAAGGATATATTTCCATGATCGATTAGTTATATTAATGTGTGACGTCGACCAATTATACCATTATGGGGAATTATGTGTCATTCACTAGAGATAGCACTACAACTTATGAGAGTGTTGGTACATGATTATTTAAAATCCCATCACTCAATGATGTCTTTCCTTTAACTCGACCCGAAAATCCTTCTTCAGTTGCTCTTATGTTGTCACCAGTGGACCCTATTGGTATCCTAACCCTTGGGTGGTTCCTTCTCTTTTATATCTCAAATTGTATGGTGAAAGTATGCCACATTTAGTGGAAGGGATCATTGCCTCTTTGCAGTCATATCCTATAAGTACCCCTAACACTCGTAAGAAAATCCATTCTAATACGAAATCTAATCGGGATTTCTTTCCTACGCAAGCTATCACTCTACTTATTCCACATGATTCACTCGACAAAAATTCTCCTTCTTAGTCAGCGTTATGCAACCAAATCATAAAATAGAAGAAAATATAGATCAACGATTTAAAAAGTATACTCTTCGAGCGGGGTGCCTCCTTTTCATTACATAAATGAATAATTCTTGGATTATACAAATTACAAGACCTCCTTTGTATATATAGGATTATAAGGGGTCACGATATAATTAGATCCTACATAAGAATAATAATGTAAGGGCCCAACAATAAAAATAGTGGGCTTCCATGTGGCACAAAAATAAAAATATGGGGGCTGCATGGGCACAACAATAACAATAAGGGGGCTACACTAGTATTATAGGGACCTAACATGCCCCTCTCCATTAAAAAAGTGTTTTCCTCAAAACTTTAGTCATGGATGCTTTTGTATAAAATTATCATCCTTCCATGTGGAATCTTTAGCAGGTAAGCTCTTCCACTTAATGAGATACTCTCAAAATTGATTGATTTCATATTTATTGGGTTCTTTCTTCCATGACTTCTTCAGGTTCAAATACGATGTTTCCTTCTTCATCAAGTTCTAGAAATGTTGTTTGAACTGGAATATTGAGAGTAGTCATGGATGCTTTTTTATAAAATTATCATCCTTCCATGTGGAATCTTTAGCAGGTAAGTTCTTCCACTTAATGAAATACTCTCAAAATTGATTGATTTCGTATTTATTGGGTTCTTTTTTCCATGACTTCTTCAGGCTCAAATATGATGTTTCCTTCTTCATCAAGTTCTAGAAACGTTGTTTGAACTGGAATATTGTCATCGGTAACCTTCTTTAAGCATGAAACATGGAAAAATGGGTGTACTCAAGAAGATGCAGGCAACTCCAATTTGTATGCCATAGTACCAATCTTTTGCAACACCTTGTAAGGACCATAGTACTTGGGTGGTAATTTATTATCCTTCTTAGTTTGCTTGAGAGACATTTTTTAGTATGGTTGTATCCATAAAAATACCCAATCACCTACATCAAAAATTCTTTCACTGCAACGTTGATATTCTTGTTATTTCATTCGATTTTGCGCCCGAGTGAGGTTGTCCTTTGAGAATTGGAGAACTTTTTGTGGATGCTCGATGTGATCTTCCATTGATTGAACCTTATACTTTTCTCTTAAATGTGATGCGATGGATGGTGGATGATATCCATAAAGTGCCATAAATGGGGTCACTTTTGTTATAGTATGGAAGGAACTGTCATACCACCATTCATCTAGCGGTAAGCACTTGACCCATTATGTTTGTTTATTAGATACAAAGCAATGAAGATATCTTTACAAACATTTGTTCACTATGTTAGTTTTCCAATCAGATTGAGGATGATAAGATGAGATATGATCTAATTGAGTACCAAGACAAGAAAATTATTCTGTCCAAAAATTTCTATTGAAAATGGGATCTCTATCACTTACTATAATCTTTGGGTTTCCATGAAGCTTTTGAATTGTTTCCATAAATGCAGTAACAACTGTACTATATTTAAAAGTGTGCATACTTGGTAATTGTATCAACTACCACCATTATGACACTCTTTCCTTCATACTTTGGTAAAACTGTGAAAAAATCTATTGAGACCTCCTCCCAATGCTAACTTGGAATGACTAAAGGTTGTAACAGACCTAAGGTCTTAATTGTCTCAACTTTCTTTTGTTGGCAAACCAAACATTCTACCACAAACTTTTGAATATTAGATTTAAGGTCATCCAGAAAAAATTCCTTATCGACCCACTGGTAAGTTTTTCAAATCCTAGGTTCCCTCCTCAGGGAGAGGTGCTCAATTCCAAAAGAATCTTTTTTTTTCGTTGGGAATTATTACAAAGATAAGTGATATTTGTACCACAATGAATCATTTTCCAGCTAAATGTATCAAATGTATTGGTATCTTGATGAAAATTTTGAATGAGTGTATACACCTCTTCATCATTCTTTTGTTCATCCCTTACTTTAGTTATCCACTCAGGTTGGATAATAGAAATGGCACAAAGAAATGCTCCCACATCCTCATCCTTTGTTGAGAGTGCATTTGCAACAACATTTTTCTTCCCTTTTTTGTAGATGATTTTAAAGTCATAACCAAACATATTTGTCACCCATTTTTGTTGCTCTTCTGAAGATAATGTTTGTTCAAAAAAGTATTTAAGGCTATCATGATCTCTTTTTACCTTGAAGTCTCTTCCCATTAGGTAAGGTCACCATTTCTTTAGTGGATGTAATATTACCAACATTTCTTTCTCACAATAGGTTTTTGTAAATACTTTCCCTTGATTGGAAGACTTTCAAAAGGAATCAATCTTCCTTCTTGCATTAAAACAACACCAATTCCATTTCCCAGAGCATCACATTCCACAATAAAGAGTTTTGTGAAGTCTGGCATAACTAAGACCGATGCTTGGCACATTGCCTCTTAAGATGTTAAAATTCCTTATTTTCTTCTAGAGTCCAATAAAATGCATCTTTCTTCATTAATTATGTTAGAAGTGCCACTATTCTCCCATAATTCTTAACAAACTTGCAATAATACCCTGTCAATGCAAGGAATCCTTGAATATGCTTTATGGTTGTGGGGATTTTCCATTCCTTAATGGCTTTAATTTTGTTAGGGTCTACCTTAACACCCTCATGAGATACAATATTACCCAAATATTCTACCTCATGTACTCCAAAGAAACATTTGGAGGTTTTTTCATATAATTGTTTCTCCTCCAATAGTTTGAGCACCCTTTCAACATGTTGAACATGATCCTTCCAAGACTTGTTGTATATTAGTATGTCATCAAAAAATACTAACAAAATTTTTCTAAGGAAGGGTTTGAAAATGGAATTCATCAAACCTTGAAATGTGGAAGGTGCATTAGTAAGGCTAAAAGGCATTACCAAAACTTCATAATGACCCTCATGAGTTTTCGATGCTATTTTTGAAATGCCTTCAGTCTTAATTCTAATTTGATGATATCTTGGATGAAGATCTAGCTTGGTGAAGTAAATTTCTCCATGTAATTCATCCACAAATTCATCAATGTCAGGAATGGGAAATTTATCTTTAATAGTGAGATTTTTGTGCTACCTATAATCCATACACATATGACATAATATATCCTTCTTGTGCATCAATACTGTTGGAGTGGAGAAAGAACTTTGACTAGGTTGAATTTTACAAGCCCTTAGCATTTCTTCAACCATATGTTCAATTTCACTCTTTTGGGCATAAAGATATCTTAAGGCATAATGTTTGGAGGAACACTTCCTGGAATCAAACAAATAGCATTATCATGATCACAAATAGGTGGGACACCTTTGGGAGTCTCAAACACAATGGAATGATAGTCCAAGCCTTTTTGGAGGTCTGGAGAAATAGATGATTTCGATGTTTGAACCACTAGTGAGCATAATTGTAGAATTATGCCCTGTTGTTCTTTCTTCAAAATATTTGTCATGCCATTAGAGCTTATTATCTTTCCTGATTTCCCTACAATACCCATTAATTCAACTTCCTTTCCATCCCAAAAAAAATTAATAAAAGTTCTTGAAAATTGAAACCTATTGTCCCCAAAGATTGTAACCATTGAACTCCTAGTACAACATCAGTGCCACCCATTGGAATGGAAATATTTGCAATGTTATGAAACCATCTCACAAAAAGATAGGAAAGATAGATCAACGCCTTAGAATTCAGCCTCTTCGAGGGGGCAACCTCCTTTACCATTACAATTGAACGATCTTGTGATACAAATGAGAAGACTCCTTTCTATATATAGGAGTCTAAGGGGTCATAATATAATCAGAGCCGCCATAACAATAATAATGTAAGGGCACAATAATAGCAATAGTGGGCTTCTATTGGGCACAATAATAATCATATGGGGACTGCATGGGCACAAAAATATAATAAGGGGGTTTTACTAATAACAATAAGGGGTTACACTAGTAGTATATGGGCCTAACATGCCGCTCTCCTTCAAAAAGTGTTGTCCTCAACACTTGAGTAGTTCTTGATGCTTCTATGTAAAAATTTTGTCCTCCCATGTGGAATCTTCAGTGGGTAAGTTCTTCCATTTGATGAGATACTATGATACTGATCGATTTTGTAGTTGTTAGGTTCTTGATTTTGTGACTGCTCCAGGTTCCAATATGATTTTTCCTTCCTCTTCAAGTTCTGGCAATATTGTTTGAACTGGGATATTCTGCAACTTTTGAATTAGTGGCCACACTTCTTTGTCCTTCTTCCATTCATCCCTTGCTTCGTTTATCCAATCTGGTTGGATAATAGAAATAACAAAAAATAATGGTTCCACATCCTCATCCTTTCTTGAGAGTGCATCTGCAGCAAAAAATTTCTTCCCTTTTCTATAGATGATGTCAAAGTCATAACCTAATAGATTTATGACCCATTTTTTATGTTCTTATAAAGATAATATTTGTTTAAAAAGTATTTAAGACTATCATGATCCATTTTTACCTTGAAGTGTCTTCCCATTGGGTAAGGTCGCCATTTCCTAAGTGCATGTAGTATTGCCAACATTTCCTTCTCATAAATAGCTTGCTTGAGATGTAACCGTAAAAATACCCAACCACCTACATAAAAACATTTTTCACTACGATGTTGATCTACCTGTTTTTCATTCAATTCTGCACCAAAGTGGAATTATCCTTTAAAAGTTGGAAAACTTGTTGTTGATGCTCGATGGGATCTTTCACTGATTGAACCTTTTTCTTCTTGATATTTCCTTCTATCTTGAGATTTTGAGGAGTGGTAATTTCTTCCAATTCTTTACAAGATATGGTTAGATTCATTTCTTGATGCTCGATGTG
>APFE031030069.1:310105-321849 GCA_000404065.3 Pinus taeda
CAATAGTGGGCTTCTATGGGGCACAATAATAACAATATGGGGACTACATGGGCACAAAAATATAATAAAGGGGTTGTACTAATAACAATAAGGGGTTACACTAGTAGTATAGGTGCCTAACACACACCTTGGAATGATATTCCAAGCCTTTTTGGAGGTCTCGAGAAATAGATGATTTCGATGTTTGAACCTCTAGTGAGCATAATTGTGGAATTACGCCCTGTTGTTATTTCTTCAAAATCTTTGTCGTGCCATTAGAGCTTATTATATTTCCTGATTTCCTTGCGATACCCCTTAATTAAACTTCCTTTCCATCCCAAAAAAAATTCAATAAAAGTTCTTGAAAATTGAAAGCTGTTGTCCCCAAATATTGTAACCATTGAACTCCTAGTACAACATCAGCACCATCCATTGGAATGGAAAGAATTGCAATATTCAATACATATTCCCCCATGGTTAGCTTGATATTGTCGCACATTCTCAAGAAATTTATAGTTCCTCCATTTACAACCATCACTTGACACTATGGTGTTGGATATAGGAAGAAATTCAATTCTTTGGCTATCTTACAATGAATAAAATTATGGGTACTACCCAAATCAATCAACATTATTACCTTTTTCTTCTTAATATATCACTCTATACTGAGAGTTTGAGGAGTGGTATTTCCTACCAGTATATTACAAGATATGTTTAGATTCATTTCTTCTTTTTTTGGTGTGGTTTCCTAGTGTATATCTTCCTCTTTTGATGTTTCTAGTTCCTTTTCTTCCTCCTCTTCACAATCTATCTAGAATAAGTTCTTCTTAGCACACTTATGAACTTTGGTATATTTTTTGTCACAAATGGTAAAAGCCCTTTTTCTCTTTTTTCCTCCAATTGATTTTGTTGTACACCTTGTGGGCTCTAGAAGGCTAGGAGTAACAACACTTCCATAATTATAGTTGTGAGTGGTAGACTTCCTTCTTTCCATAATTTTTCTTTCAACTTTTCTTTCCACCCTGAATGCCTTCTTCAATGAATTAGGTTCCTAAATGCAAACATCATGTTGGATGTCATATTTTAAAGTCCCTGTTAATACATCAATCCTATCCACCTCTAGAATATTAGTTACCCTAATATTCAATTTTTGGAAGTCTTCAATGTGCTCCACCATTGAACCCTTTTGTTTGAGATTGATCAATATGATAAAGAAGGTGTTCCTCTTTGTATCTTCATAATGTGCTATCATTTCCTCTGTAAAAATTGACCAAGAGACAAGTGGATTACGAGAACAAAGCCATCTATACCATACAAATTTATTGGATTCTAAATATAAATATGAAATATGTACCCTTTGTGAGGGTTCACATCCTATAGATCAAAATATTGCTCCATATGTAGTATCCATGTTACCAGATCCTTTCCATCAAACTTCCTCATATCTATATTTGGAATGTGGTGGCTCTTAAACCCCACATTGGAGTCTCTAAAATCATAATTCATATTCCTTTTGTCCTCAACCTTATTTTCATGGATTACCTTGTCACCATCGGGAAGAATTTCTTGTAATGACTTTATCAAACCTTTCAACATGACATTCATTGCATTCTTGTCTACTTTAAAAACCTCCATGTTTCCTTTTATACCATCCATGTCACCTTTTATTTATGCTTTTAAACAATCCATGTCCCCTTTTAATCCATCCATTTTCCCTTTTAGTTCATCTTTGGTTGCTCTTTATGAGAGAAAAATTCATTGCACTTGGTCCTGTAATTATGATATATCATGTTTCAATTCATCCTCTTCATGCATCATAGTAGAGCTTTGCGAGGGCTTAATGAGTGTATAATTATTTTGCTTGGGAGGAATTTAAGAACCTAATAAAATATATATGCTTCAATATACCCCCGGAATCACTTCAAACTGATTTTTCAAACAAAAGTTATGCCATTTTTAAGACAATACATACCTTTTTATTTCTTTTAGGAGATCGATCTTTAAATGGTTGTAAATATGTAATTTTGGATATCGAAATTCTAAAATTCTTTCATGTGGTAGCCCTCTGTGTATTCTTTCCAATGCCACAAGTTAGACCAAAATTGGATTCTTCAAGATAACTTCATGTCAAAATGCCCACAATGACCTCATTATGGATTGGCTCAGTAGATAGGACTTGTACGTAATGTCACGTGTCATTGTTTCAGTATTCAACCATGAAATTGATATAAACAAAACTATATTTTCTTATATTTTTGTTAGTTTTTACAAAATTCCAATCTGATGCTTGAATAGAAAGCTATGACAATTTTTCCTCGGTCGCTTGTTTGAGACTAAATTCTAGAGGATGAAAAAACCTTAACTTCTTCAGACCATATCTCAGAAAATATAGTGAACCAAGATCTTAAATTATGGAAATAATTTCACAAATATTTTAGCTCCACATGGTTGTAATTTCATCTTCTATAGCTTCGTAAAAAATAAGTTATAGCAAAAATTCCACAATGACCTATTTGAAGCAATGAAACCTTAGAATCCAAATCTCTCATACCAAATGTTATGCAACCAACTCACAAAATAGAGGAAAATATAGATCAACGACTTAAAAATAATCTTGTTCAAGGGGGAAACTTCCTTTAAATTACATAAATGAGAAATTCTTTGATTATACAAATGATAAGACCTCCTTTGTATATATAGGAGTCTAAGGGGTCACAATATAATCAGACCTACATAACAATAATAATGTAAGGGCACAATAATACAAATAGTGGGTTTCTATGGGGCACAACAATAACAATATGGGGGCTACATGGGAGCAAAAACAACAATAAGGGCACTACACTAATAGTAACAATAAGGGGGTACACTAGTGTTATAGGGACCTAACAATAAGTCATCTTGGAGGTCATAGATTTACTTGCTAATCCCATGGAGACCATGCCTTTTGATGCCTCTATTCTCCCTGAATAAGAACTTGGAATCACGTCAGCGGACATTTTCTAGGCCATCCATGGAATAACCACCCTTGGACTGAGTCAATTATTTCATTTATAATATTGAACTTGCCAATGAATTTTCCAACCAATATCCTCACATTGACAAGTTCCTTGTACCCCCTTTATGAATTGATAGTCCTTGTCAAGGAGTTGCATTATCTCATGATACCACTCACCTTTTATGTCCTTGGATCGTTCTTGATAACAATATGGTTCTATGATTTCCTTGGCTCCATCACCCTTTAGGAATTGGGAAATTTAACTCTCTATGCATGGCCTCATCATGGTGTGCCATATGTACCCACAACAACCCATGAGTTCATATATGTGAATCCCTCGTTTGTGCTTGACAATGGGCACAACTTGACATGACCTACTAGACTATGTTGCACCTTGTACATATGTATTTAATTTTTGGATTGGTATGTGATGAAAGAACATTTCTAGTATTTCATATATGCCAAAAAATATTGAAACTAAATAAATCAAAAATATTTGTTCCCGTTTTTATCTAATCCATGTTTTATTTTTTTTCTATGTGATTTAACCATGTGTTTAGTCTTTCCAATGTTTTTTACAAGAAGGGTGGAATTTGTAATGTGACATCCATTGGATCTTAGGTGTGTTATTCATGAACCTAACATGTAGGGGTATGTCTTTCCTTGCCATTTTGTTTCATTATTGAATGCCATTTCATCTTCACTGTGCCTTAAGTTTGACCTTGTCAAGTTTTGATATTAATCCATCTCTTATTGCATGTCATTACTTAGCGATAGAACTTTCTATACATGGATACCCTATATGAGGACCTCTTTTCCATGTTGGTTTTTGTGCAGTGTTAGTTTCATATCTTGGAATCCCTCATTTTATCCCACCGTGACTTAGAATCTTAGCCTCATTTACACTTCATCATCTTCTGGCTTTACTTGGGATGATTCCACCCAGTTTATGCCTTATGATTGTTTCTACATAGAGGTTGTCTTATGCATGTTAATAAGCCTTGGTCTCATTTTTGCACCATTGTCACATTATGCTTTGCTTGTTTCTTGCTTTCACTTGCTTTTCTTACCTTTCCTAGATCGGTTGCTATAGTGGGTGGTCTTACTTTCCAATCTTTTTACTTCCTTATGCTTATGGAGGTTTTGTTAGCTCAAAACTAGTTGCTATCCTATATACCATTCCTTCCTCCAGCACCAACTTCCTTTGTGTCCTTCTCATGCTTGTTGAAAATTGAAATTCCTCAAGTATCTTTTTATCTCTTTTTCAAGCTCGTTAAGACTGAACGAAAAAATAACTATTGAGCATACCTGTCTTCTCTTTCATGCTTATAATGCTATGAAGGAGATTAAAAAGAGAAAATGGAAAGGCTATTATTTACTTGTGTTATCAATCAAAATGTTAGTGTTAGTTGTGTTTCCATTGAATATGGGACCTATTTGCATCATTCCTCAAAACTGGGTTTTAGCTTGCTTAAGAGTTGTACCATACACATGAGTTTTTCCACTCCTCTAACTGGCTACTCTTCCAATCACTATCGATCATGCCTCAATGCCTCCTTTGTTATTGCATGATATCATGTGGTGCTCATTATGTGGTGTTGTGTTATGATTAAGGGAAGTCTTAGCCTCAGTCAACCATATATAGACCTTGTTAACTTGTTTGTGTCAACCATCCCTATGTCATTTGTTCTTCATGACTCTTTCTATTAACAACATCTCTTAGTCTATTCCATGTAGATTGATTTGGAATACATATATATTATCCTTCAATGGATTTTCTCCTGTCAACTTCAACTCATTATCTAAGAGCTTAATATAGGAACTAATAGTACCTTGGAGCTTTCAGACCTTAGTGGAAGGCTTCCTCACAATCAATAATGGGATTACGTCATTAAATCTTAATCTCAAGTCCATGAGTGTTTGATGTCATCTCATTTATTCATACTTAGTGGAAAATACTAGGTACCTTAGGGTCCATTTTCATCAATGGTGGGTCCTCTCGTGTTTGTTAACGATATACCTTAATGACTAATAATCCAATGGTTTCTACCATGAACAACATTGACACATATACTCACATGTTATAGATTGGAACCATCAGGGTTGTCACATTTTGTAGAAGACCTTAGGTTAGGGACCTTTCACTCTTATATGGCACCCTTCCCAAGTTGCATTGGAGTTATGTATCCTTTTATGTACTTTGAGGACCACTCTAAGGCACATATCTTCTATGTGTCCATAGTACTACTAATGTATATTGTGAGATCGATCCACATGGTATTTTTTATTGGTTATGATCTTTGGGTTTGTCACATAGATACAATATGTATTCCTCATGATAATGTCCTATATTTCATGTCATTGATCCATAATGTATAGTTGGTGGCCATGTTCAATTTCTCTTTATGACTGAGCATGGGTATGCCTGACTCAAGGATGATATTAACATGGTTGAGACTTCACCAATTGGGTTACTCTGATTGAACTTATCAGTCCTGTATCCTTCCTTCCATTATGAGATTTATGTTTTCATAATGCACTTAGGCCATCAATTTCTGTTTTAACCTCATGCATTAGGGGGAATATGTTATAGCCTCTTTTACACACATTGCATCAATGGTAGAGACATTTGAACTGTTGACCTTAATTCATAGCTTTGTCCTCTTTTATGGTAGAGACTCTTGTCTTGCATTGATATATTGCATCCAAGCTCTAGTTTATAATGTACATCATGAGTGTTATGATGCAGGTCTTCCTTTTACAAAATATGTCTTTGTTGAAACTTCTATATCTTTTCATTCCCAAGGAGATCAACTCGACCCACTTTTCATGAGTTGGCTACGGGTCAATTATTGTAGAAATTTCTTAACTTCTTGAATCCCTAGGTGTTTAGATACATCCTCTTGATGAGTGAAAAAGGCCTATATAATCTGATCATGTTGAGAGGAGAAGAGTTAGTTGTAATTTGTTAAAGCGCTCTTCCATATTTTTTGGGTACTTAGAGACTATTTGTAGTAGAGAGGCCGGGATTGTAAGTTGAAGAGGAGAACTCTCATGTTGAAGCTATATTGTTGCATTCATTTTTCTTATTAATGAGACTCTATGATTTCCTTCCTTACATGTTGATTTTTATATCTTTTTCATGCTAATATCCCCTCTATGAAAGGAAAACGTATTATTTTGGGTTGTGCTTGTGTGGAGGGGTTTTGGATTTTAATTACTAGGAATGTGATCTTCAAGAAGAAGTGGGTTGTCTGGTCAAGGCTTCAAATCCAACATTAATCACTAACCTATGAGGGTTTAGGTATGTTTCTTAAGCTACTTTGTTGAAAGTTTATGCATGAGTATGATTTACATCTAGGGGGATTTCATTGATTCCTTCACACACACAGTCTGGTGAGTTATGGGAAAAACCCATGGAGCAATAGCTCCTTGTACCATATTCATTTGGTTATAACACAATGTCTCTCCTTTAATTATTTAGGAAAAAGTTAAAATTCAATTAAAAAATTACCAATACAGTTTTCAGAAAGGGTGACTTAGGATTATTTATATGGTAACCCCCCAAGACTCCCTCCATTCCTTGCCCATGATATCATGGTTCTTTTTGGCACTCATATGTCATTAATTCACTATCATATTTATTTAATTGAAATAAAATACCTCAACACTATTTTTTATTTATCCAATTCAACTTGGAATGTTAATGAATATTCATTCTAGAAATGAAGCATCACTAAACATAATTAATTACATTTAATCATGGGCAGTAGTAATTGGGGATGTTACACCTCCTCCCCTTGAAATAAAATCATTCTTAGTGTCCACTTTATTGTAGCCATATTATTAATTGAAATAAAATACCTCAACATTATCTCTTATTTATCCAATTCAACTTGGAATGTTAATGAATATTCATTCTAGAAATAAAGCATCACTAAACGTAATTAATTACATTTACTCATGGGGAGTAGTAATTGGGGATGTTATACCTCCTCCCCTTAGAATAAAATCATTCTTAGTGTCCACTTTATTGTAGCCATACACCATCCTTGGTTCTCTCACTTATGGAAGCACATTTGTAATATCTTCACTCTTTAGTTATACTAGCATAATCATCTTCTTTAGTTTTTGCATCAGTTGTCTATCATCTTCACTAATTGGGACACCTATAGACTTCTATAATTATAGGATAAACCTATAGAATTTATCAAGAAGTATGCATATTAGAATCTCTTCCATGTTCACAACTAAGATCAAAGTATACATTTAAACATAATATGTATTTGTATGGTCATGGATCCACATCCATATGGATACCATGGATAAATCTCAAACCACTATTTTCTCAGACATAATTGATGTGACATGACCCTAGTTAGCATGTTATTTATTCAATTCTCCTCTTTATTTCAGTCACTCACTCTCTACTCTTAAGCATCCCCTTATCTATATACCCAATCCTTGTAAGTGATCAATCATTTGCCAAGGATTCCTCACAATATAAGAGTATTGAGACTTATAGAGTCTTACAACCAAGGCGTCCCTCAGCTTGCATGATCACACCATATCTCATCACAATGGAAATCATGGAATTCCATAGGATTACTATTTCATAATAGTAGCCTCTTCTCTACGTCTTTTGGGGACAGGTCCACCATCTTACCTATATCATGTATAGATAGTTTCCATGACACATCATCATAACATTTTTATTCAAATCCTTTTAAGTATATTTCACAAGAAACATCATATATCATTAGTATGGGGTTTCTTCTTGTAGAATTTGTTTTTCATGGTAGTGGGTAGAACCTATTATTCCTTATGGACTTAATTCCATTTCCATTTACATGACCATGCTAGCTGCAACCTAAACTTCCAATTAGCCAAATAAACATCAATTTTCAAATATATATTAAATTTCACATTGTAATATTTTCAATAACATACATAATATTCAAAATGTTCCACACATTGCCAATTCCATCTCCATTCTTTGTGATTCATACCAAATATAATGAAACAATCAATCTCTATGCATGTGCGACTAGCACACTTAACATTTTTTAATGCAATTTTCAATTTAGGGCCCATTCCCATGCCCACATGCACCCAATGCATACTTGTATTAGGTTTTCCAACCTATAGCTTGACCATGAATTCTTTTAATCCATCGACAAAATTTATCAATTAGTCTACCACTCATCTATTTTCTATTAATTTTGACAGGTTAACTTATGGATTGAATTCTTAAGATTTTTCCATTTGACATGTACTAGTAGTGCTTTACCTTGGCCATACCCTACTTAGGTATCAGTGACATAGTTGCATCCCATCATGAATTTATAATTAAGGATATGATTTACTATTGAATGGACTTTTACTCAATTCCTTAAAAATACTTGTTCTTATGGTATGACCCATTTCATACCTACATGGATGATGTCGTCATTCTTAATGTTACTGATAATCGTTTGGGCTTTCTCAACTCTTTTTTGGTAACCTCTCGACAAATATCAATTTTCCTCTATCCTTTGTATGAGGTTATCCACCATAGGTGACTATATCATCAACATCTTTAATCATTCCTTCACATAGTCAACACAACAATAATTACTACATCTATCATACCACTCATAAATTCCATGCCACAACAATATTTAGTTTAGAAACACTTATCAGATAAGCCCTAATATGGTTGTATGCACTCCACCTTAACACTACCCCATGTAGGGCTACCCTCCTTGATGAAATAAACATATCAAGAATATCTATTTAACATTTATGAATATTGCTTAAATAGCTCATCAGCTTCAATATTTCATTACCAATGATCTAGGGGAACCCTCCCTCTTGCACTCCTGTGCATAAGTTATTTCAACCAATGTTGCAATAATGTAATTAAATTTAACTTTATAACATTCTAAGACATACATGGTCTTCATGTACATCTTTTAATGTTTTATCATCTTTCACAACTCTATTATCTTAACATAGTCTTCCCATAGTCCACAAATGTGTGCTTATTTTAGCATGCAACATGTTTTTTGCAGTGTGTCTAATCCAACAAGATCAGGACACTTAGGTCATCTACAAACTTATTAAACATGTCTATCAAGTTTATTACCATGAATTACTTGCACCTTCTCAATATATAGATACATATTAGCCCCCTATTTTAGTGGAGAACCATTCATTATTGGCATCTAAAGTTTCTCTTTCACATCCAAGGAAAAGATTAGCATGTCCATACCATATTTTTAACAAATTTATAATGATTCTTACAACCTCGACATAGGCTTAAAATCAATGTATCTTTGAAAAGCTTCACCATTCTTACATTGGAAAGTATTATTAACATACTCTTAAGAATGCTGATATCACTTATCAGGTGATCAATGACATAAGGAAACATTTTGTGCTCCAAGTCATACTAATACTCCTACTCACTTGCTAGGTGAGAATTTCACACCAATTCCTTTTGAGGGACTTACAACCGACTTGGAGCACTATAATATGTGCTATAAAATAAAACCTTTAAAATAGGTTTAGATATGTAGTAATAACATTTCCCAACTGTAGCAATCATTATTTCTAGCTCCATAGTAAAACTCAAGCAAGTTATCCCGTCAAGGGTCCTACCTAAAACATGCATCTAAACAACATATGCTAGCACTACCATTGAAGCATATATGTTCATATGTGTACATATACAATAATTATCATGGATTTGTTCTTTTGCATCCACTATATTCATCAGTCTATTCCATAAATGCTCACACATCCACACACAACGAACTTAAAAGGTATAGTCCTTAATATATGGCCCTCTTCTCTAGAGATCTATGTCAGATCATTGTTAAAAGAAAATTTCATGCGACATGACCTTATAATTGAATTCAACTGGGAAACTTTAAAACTTCCCAAGGCATCATAAAAAAATTCTATGTCGCAGCTCAACGTTTCAACTCTTTTGTTCACTCATAGGTGTGCACTCTAGTAACATCACAAAGATTCCTTGTCACAAATTTAACAACCTTTCCTTATGCAATTGTATGCATGTTCACATGCTGCTAAGCCCATTTTCCACGTGTTTCATGGTTAAATATTAATAGCAATACATTATACCACCCAAGAAGGCTATTTTATTTTTATTAGACTCTTTTCCCAACAAACATCTACTTTAATTCATTATATCACATAATTCCTTAAACCCAAGACAACCATCCTAGTGCATTAGTTGGTACTAAAACTACCTACCTAAAAATATGAAAAAGGATAGACCTCATCCCTCCATATGTTCCTCATCCTTTTAGATGATTATTCTATTAGAAAAACAATCACACAAGCTTAAACAATCATGATGCATTGCATCAAATCATGTGAAGTTCACAAGTGTCCTTTCTCATATTAACTTCAACACCATGTGAAGTTTCCTCATGGAAATGTCATCTAGGCATGGATGTAGTCCTTACCTTATCAAATATTGTAAATATGACTATTATAACCCTATTTTCCATTCCATCATAGTGAGAGATACCCAAGTTAAAATTATCTTGATTGCTAGCCAAAACACATCCCCTTTTACCCTTGATTTTACTTATATTGGCCTTACAAGGGAGTTATTCCATGTTAAAAGGGTGAAATTACATAAGCATAATTTATCATAATTATTTTGTCACAATTTTATAATTATGAAATAATAATTATTTCATAATTGAGAAAATTTCGGCTCATAATTGAGAAAAAGGGTTCTAGAGTTTGTCATTCCCAAGGAGATCAACTTGACCCACTTGTGTATCAGCTAGCTAGGGTTCCATTATTATAGAAGTTTCATAACTTATCAAGCCCATAGGTGTCTAGATACATTCTCCCGGAGGATAAAATGAACCTATATAATCTCACCCTATCAAGAGAAAAGGGGCTAGATCTCGTACTTAGACTATAGTGTGAGAGCTTTGTCGAGATTGTGAGGACATCTTATAGTAGGAGGATATTAAGGCTCCAAGTTGGAGAAGAGGCTCAATTCTTGAAGGTATACTCTTAATATGTATTTCATTCTAATTATAATACAAATTTATTCCCTTCCTTTCATTATTGGTGTTATGTTATGAAACCAGCTCAAGAAAAGATAGAAAAGATAGATCAATGCCTTAGAATTCAGCCTCTTCGAGGGGGAAACCTTCTTTACATTACATAAATGAACAATTCTTGGATGATTCAAATGATAAAACCTCCTTTCTATATATAGGAGTCTAAGGAGTCACAATATAACCCAGCCGACCTAATAATAATAATATAAAGCTGCCCAAATAACAATAGAGGGATTCTATGGGGCCCATTAATAACAATATGGGGACAATAGGGGCACAACAATATTAATAAGGGGTACAACTACAATAGTAATGGGGAAATCACTAGTATTATATGGACCCAACATGCCCCTCTCCTTCAAAAAAGTGTTATCCTCAATGCTTGAGTAGTTCTAGAAAAATTCCTAACACGAGAATACTACAATCCAAGTCTAGTAAGACTTTTGATCAAATAATACACTACATGCTCCTGATTTGAATCATCTTCTTGAACCAAAAACACATTGATGGTTGATTAAAATGCCACAACATATTTGATTTAATTGGGTGGAACCAACAAAGGAGTAGAAATTAGAGCCTTTTTCAAGGTATCAAATGATCATTGCACTTGATCATAAATGAGACTCCTTGTTTCAACAAGCACATGAATCCTTTTGTAATCTTCGACTTAATTG